>JACVEX010000277.1:642-29706 GCA_017948575.1 Williopsis subsufficiens
GGACGGCAGCCTCAATAATAGTCAGAAGAAGGGAGCGATGCCCTAATATATATCAGTAGCTGCCCTAACTACAGTAGTAATGGCCCATCATCCAGAGCACACCCGCAAGCCAGAAGTCCAGCCAATGGAGTCATAGAATCAGTAGTCAAAAGCAGACCATGCAAGGAGAAACCGGCGATAGTGCTTTCAGAGCACCCCAAAGAATTCTGTCAGTTTCCTCTTAGATACATGTCACTGTTGTCTTCTCTTGAAAACCTGTCATGAAGCCTTCCTCAAGAAAGAGAAGAAATTCAAAGGATCACAGTATGCCGTCTTAGAACAACAACTACATCTGTTGCTCTTCAGCCTATATGATACATCACACTTTGAAGATCACTTTTAGAGAATCCTTTGAAAACGGGTGTCATTAATCTGCGACCAGTGCGCCAAACAATCAACATTCAATCAGTCATAGCAAGGGGCAAGCTCCCTTATTGGAAGCTATCATCATAGTATCATCCATCTTGATTGAGGAAGATTCACAACCGCAACCCACATGAGCGACTCCCAAATGACTATCAACATTCAGAAATGGTAGTACATGTAGTCCTGGATCTCGGTCCCATGAGTAGGGCATTATCCATTGTCTTTTTCAGCAAACCCGATACAGGCTGATTATAGAGAGCTTTGTGAACGGCATGACGTCCTTTGCGATGCCGGCCTGTGTTACTTTTGGATTTTGAACTTTGAACTTTGAATGTTCATCTCACTGAGTTACGCAAAAATTTTAGAGGATGAGCAAACAGAGAAGACGCTTTGATCTCCTCAAGCACAAGAAAGAAAGAATGTCTGTTGCTTCCCTATTAGCATCGCACAGTAATGGCGATAACTGGGCTCTCAGCTTGGTGCCTTTGAGGAACCACGGCCTGGTCTGCTCCTTCAGTGATGGTTCTCTGAAGCTGTACCCTCTTGGGACACAACCTGGAAGGGATTTTGCCCCCGTAAGAACGATCAAGGCTCATGACTCTTCGATCAAGGCAACAAGGCCCATCGACGGTATCAACTTGGTTGGTACAGCCGCCGAAGACTCCATCAAGATCTTTGATTTGAGAGAATCTATCAATAACGCTGTGATGATCTTTCACAACGAAAAAAATATCCCATTTCTATCTCTTGATGCTAAAGATAATCTACTCGCAGGCGGTACTGAATTGAAGCAACAAGATGCTGAGATTCATCTATGGGACTTACGGTCCAAGGGGATCGTGCGGTCATTTGTTGATTCCCATCATGATGATATCACCGAACTTAGATTCCATCCGACAGATGATTCTTTCCTATTGAGTGGTTCGACGGATGGCTATGTGAATATCTATGATCTTGGAATTCCAGATGAAGATGATGCATTGTATCAGGTAATCAACTTTGCGTCCATTCACTCCGCTGGTTGGCTAAGTCCCTCCAGAATCTACACTCTTTCACACATGGAGACATTTGCAATCCATGAGTTGAATGATAGGACAGACTCTCTCAACGAGCCTCAGCCATTGGAATTCGGAGATGTCAGGGAAGCATGGGATTGTGAGTACGTTGTGGATGTGTATCCAGGATTTATTGCGAAAGGTTCAAATTCTCGTTCTTTCGCTGCTCTTTCACCTTTCAATAACGAACAAGTTGATCTCAAAGGTACTGTGATGCTCAATAGCGCACATGGTGAGGAAGTTATGAGAGCTGTGTATTGCCCTCCCAACAGTAATTTGATTTATACTGGGGGTGAAGATGGCTGCCTGAAGGTTTGGAAAGCCGACATGGAATTGAACGCCCCAGAATCTTTCTTCAAAACAGCTTCACAAGTACAATTGGAAGATGTCATGGATCTAGATCTGGATGTATGTTCTCCATCTGAGGAAATCTCTGAAGCAGAGTTGAAACATAAGGATAAGGCTGAGAAGAGGGAAAGTCAGAAGATTCGGAAGGACAAGAAAGAGAAGAAGAACAAGAGGAACGATGAAGAAGACAAGAAACAGATACGGGAGAAAAAAGAAAAGAAGGAGAAGAAGGAGAAGAAGGAGAAGAAGGAGAAGAAGGAGAGGAAGGAGAAGAAGGAGAAGAAGGACCGCAAGGAGAAAAAAGATCATAGATTCAAGCCATACTGAAAGTGGTTCCCTGGAATGTTTTCATCCAACGCAAATACAGTTCTTGGTACGTCAAATATAGATAGATATCACATTATAAAATAGAATTTCGATAGCTGTAACAAAATTACTCGCTAACGCCCCTCGAATATAAACAGAACTCTCTGGCCCATCGTGACCTTCCCAGATTGTCCTGTTTAGATTTCGCGATTTTTCATCTATCGAAAAGTTCCAAGAAACTAATAGGGGAGCAGAGAACATAAATACGGACCACCAGAACAGACAACAAAGGCAAGCAGCCATTGTGAATCCCCCAGAAGATGCAAAGGCCTCCTCCTCGTAACTCATATCCTCCGAATACGGTGCTGACGGTTGGCTCCCACAAGGCCCTCATCAGGAAGTACATCTCAGAAGGTGGCTTTGCACATGTATACATGGTTGAAATCACCCCATCCGAGAACAACAGCTCAATCGCGTGCCTCAAGAGAGTCGCTGTTCCCGACAAGCCTAGTCTGAACAATTTGCGAGCAGAAGTGGACTCAATGAAACGTCTTGCTGGGTATAGACATATCGTCTCCTACATTGACTCTCATGCAGCTAGAATGGAAAATGGCCAAGGGTATGAAGTGTTTGTGCTCATGGAGTATTGTGCTAACAAAGGTCTCATTGACTTCATGAACACAAGGCTAAAGAACCGACTGACAGAACATGAAGTACTGAGAATAATGGGTGAAGTGACTGAAGGTGTTGCTAACATGCATGCGTTGAATCCACCATTGGTCCACAGAGATATCAAAATTGAGAACGTCTTGATCTCTGACAATGGAGACTATAAATTATGCGACTTTGGATCTGCTTCTCCCGTGCTGCGTCCTCCAAGAAACTCTGATGAGTTTGCAATTCTTCAAAACGATGTCCTCAAGAACACCACTCCTCAGTATCGCTCCCCAGAGATGGTTGATCTCTACCGAGGACTTCCAATTGACGAGAAATCAGATATCTGGGCACTCGGTATTTTCTTGTACAAACTTTGTTATTATACAACACCATTTGAAGCACAAGGTGAGCTGGCTATTCTTCACGCTAAGTTTGAATTCCCTTCAAATCCTCATTACTCAGATAGGCTGAAAAACCTCATTTCAGTTCTTCTAAGAGAAGACCCACGTCGTCGTCCTAATGCATATCAGACTCTTGAGGAAGTTTGCCGTATGCGTGGGTTACCAGTTTCAATTCAAGACTACACAAAGATCAGGCCGAGCCCTACTGCTGCTGCATCTTCTTTAGATCTTTCAAGAGCAAAATCTTCAGATAATGGCCGAGATTCTTTATCTCCTCTTCCACCTTTACAAATGTCTGACACTCAAGTCAAGCCGCATCAACCTCTTGGTTATTCCTCGTCTCATGGATCTTTGAAACATTCACTTATTACAATGCCATCCAATGGAACTCCAGCAGGTAGAGTCGATCCGTTCATGAACAACAAGAATGAATTCTACTCTAGATCACAAAGTTCGCCTCCAAAGCCTGCCAGACCAAAGACCATCAATGATTTCTCTTCTTTGAACAAATCGCTGGGAAGCTTGTCACTGTCCTCTTCAAAACCTGTAATTCCTCCAAAATCAATCTATGTTGACAGTGTTGTTCAGACGGATGATCTAGAACCAACAGTTTCGGTGAGATCGAGAACAAGACCAAAGTCTCAGCACCCAAATAACATATATACACTTTCTTCCCACCCAGAATCCCATTCTAATAGCATGGAGAAAGCGGAACAAAAGGAACTGCAAAAGATTCTCACGGGTATTAGTTCCAAATCCACTGCGGTCGAACTTTCTCCTGGTGAGAATGGCCACATCGACAGTAACATGGACTTTTTGAAAAGTCTTCAGCATCAAGACTCTGGAAAATCGTGGGTTCAACAAACTACCGGTGGTAGTTTTAACTCACTTCGACGTATTAGTACAGGATCCAAGAAGAGAACAAATCTCATGGGCCAACTCACAGGAAGACTCAGTCGGACACATAGCAGAAGTAGTTCAAGAGCTTCGTCGATTCATGAGTCTTCTGGGGTTTATAGTTCCCAAAATGGCGGATCATCGGTGAAGTATAGGTCGTCTTCTGAGAGTATAGAAGAAGAAAATATGCACCCACCTGAGCCCAAGAAGCTAACACGCTCATCCTCAATCCAGAGAAGAATCCAAGGTCTTTTGAGCAGACAAGGTGATCCACCTGTTGTGAAGACTGCAAAGGGATATGGAAATGATGCACTGAACGATTCATCGCCAGGAGTTAGAGTCACAAAGACTGACCTTGATGGCTTCAAGAAACCAGCACTATTCAGGAAAGGAATTCCAGTTCCAAAACGTAAGGTAGTTCCACAGACTCCACCACTTTCAGCACAGTCCACAACAAGCACAATGACCAAGACTCCTCGACTCAAATATGTGGCCGTACAGCAATCAGACACGCCACCGATATTAAAGAAGGCCCCACCGAAGCCAAAGAAACCATCACATCTGAAAGCAAACTCAAAGTCCCCAACTGTGGGTAACATTTCAGATTCTTCTGATAATGACCGTACTCTGACAAGGTCACTAAGCAGGTCAAGTGATATGAGTAGAGTAAGTGACATCAGCCTTCCCGATATTGACGACTTAGAGAGAAACTTCAATAACAGATTTCCGAGCGCTGTTTGAACTTAAAACGTTGTTTACTTCTTCCTACTGTATAATTTATTGCATTTATGTGCATTTTCTTTTGTCTTGGCTCTAGAGCCTACATAAAAGGACATTTGCGGTTCAGATATATATCCTGGAAAATGGGTGCATCAGACAGAACTGCTCTCGTACTCTTCAATTGAGTCCAGCACAAAATCTGTAGCCTCTTCAAATCTCTCCTCAACTATATTGTCCAAACCATCAGTATCACTCTTCAGTACCCTACCAAACTTTCTTCTTGGCTTCTTAGACTCATTCCCTTCAGTGCCCCAACAACTATGGTTTTTACTTGTGAAGATCAAAGAGTTCTTAAAGAACCATTCAGTCACCGCCTCATCAAGGAGAGGAACAATAGCCCTCAGTTGTTTGCGGTCAATAAAACCGATTGATGCTTTTACGATTTGTCGAACTTCTCGATGACCCAGAAGATGTATAATTCCAGCATATGAGTCTCCAAATCCAAAGAAAGCAATTTTCGACGCTTTGAAATACTGAATGTAGTTGTCCCATAGATAGAGAAGAACGTCGTGAGAAGAGTTGAAACTTTCATCAGACATTCCAGGATCTGGAATATTAATATCAATAAAACCATAATTTTGTTCCTTAGACCATTGGAGCAACCTCAACGTCGAATCAATGATAATGGATCCTGATGGATTTATCAGTCCTGTGACTGGATCAATTTTTGCCCAAACTTCTGCAGGGTCATGAACTGCAACAATGATTGTATCGGCGTCATAGATATTAGGAGATGCAAGAATCTGGTTAGCAACCTCAATGGGTATATTATCGTTGAAAACTGGCAGATTGATGAAGCCAAACATTGAAAAGAGGTCCAGAGCCTGTTGGGCACGTATTGTCTCTTGAAGGTTGGAATTCTTATTACCTTCCGATGTGGGTACTGAGTGGTCGATAGCAGAATGTCCAGGTTTCAAACATTTGAAGTATTTCGATTGGATTTCAATGACAGTATCGATCGTTTCAACTGCTTCGAATTTTGGAACTGTAGTCTTCAATAAGTCAGGAGGCTCACCGACAAGAACTTTCGCTACCGCTAAAGCGGATACAGCAATAGAGTCGAGGTTGTAGCCACCTTCCAGTACAACAACCAAGTTTCCCTTTGCCAAACTCTTCAACATGTGAGTCATGTGTCCATAAGCACCCGGTGTGACATGGCACTGTCCAATCATATCACCGTCAGCAGCATCAAATCCCGAAGAGATGATGACAAGATCAGGATCAAACTCATAACATATAGGCATCACAACTTGGTTAAAGGCGTATATGTAATCAGCATCTCCCATGCCTGCCACTGGCCATGGGATGTTGACATTGGAACCTGTACCTGCACCTTCACCCACTTGATTAGCTGCACCCGCAATTGTTCCTGGGTAGTACTTGCCGGCTTCGTATCGGTGTAAAGAAATATATAGCACGCGTGGATCATCCCAAAATGCCTTCTGTGTGCCATTACCATGATGAACATCCCAATCCAAGATAACTATTCTTCTGACAGACTCCGGATAGTTTTTAAGGATATTCTTGGCAGCTACCGCAACATTTGAAAATAAGCAGAACCCTCCTGGGGTATCTGGTTCAGCATGATGACCAGGGGGACGCACTACTGCCAGCGCATTCTTCACTTTTCCTTCAACAACGGCTTTACAAGCCTCAATTGAACCACCACAACTGAGTTTTGCTCCCAGATAGGAGTCGTGGTTGAAATAGACAGAGTCACCCTTCTCTGTGAGCTCCATTAGTTTTTCTTTGGTCATTGAGGTTGTGCTCTCGATGAAATTTAAGTGTTCCTTAGTATGAACCTGTAAGATTTCCTCAGCCATGGCCTCACGCACAGGGATCTTTAACATCAGGTCACCGATATCATTTACACCTGAGAGGGTAGGGTCGTTGATCAAACCGCTCTCCGCAAGGATCTTATAGATACGATAAATACGTCTGGGGTCCTCTGGATGTGGGTCAATGTACTCATAATAAGAGGTGAAAATTTTTGCATGGTATCTCATGCGAACATCGTAGCACAAACCGGTCTTTAGAGGAATATAATGAACATTAGGCGGGACCATGGGCACGATCACAGCTCTATCATTTGATAAGATCTCTGCATGTCCATTTAGTTTCTCTGGCTCCACATCATCCAGTGTGTCAATCTTACGTTTCTCAGACTTCGATTCAGCGTCTTTCACTGTCGATACGTCGTTAGCTACCTGAACAAGGCGTTTTGAGGATTCTTCCTGTTTGATCACTGCTGTCATCTCACAGTTCTCAGTCTTGGGGGTTATTGGTACTTGTGAATCTTTGGAACTCGCCCCGTCAATATTGCCCTATTTCTCTTCAAGTTAATGGATTTCCTCTCTACTTGTTAGGGCTTTCGTGTTCTGATGTGTCCCCAATGGGATTCAAAGGGCAGATATGAGAAGGGTAAACAAAAATGTTGTCTGTTCTCGCCAAGCGCAAAAAAGACTACAAGAGCAACTTCCGGACACCCTCCACTATGTTCTGGTCTGGTTGCCGTGGTAACAAAAAAGGTTATTCCGTCCCAAGGCCAAAACTTTTCCTTTTGAGAACTCATCTCATCACAATCGAACTTACACATTGTGTCTGCGAAAAGAACACAACAATACACCATGAACCTTTATAAGGAAGCATCCTGGTTTCTCACCTCCAATGGCAAGGAAGGCTCACTTCAAACACGAATCTTCAACGCTTCAAAGAGTAAAAGCATCAAGACAGACCCTAAACACATCTATGCGCTCGTGTCATCCACTTTAAAATATAAGCCATATATTCTTGATATCATGAAGAAGTCAAGGCTACTGCACGAGGAAAAGGTACTGAAGGAGCCTATGGCGCTTCTTATGGTTCATGATCTCCTGTTCAGTAAGTCAGGTCGTATCCAAATGGGTAAAAATCCGTTGAAAGATTCTGTGTTGAGACACAAGACGAGACTAACAGCTGAACTCACAAAGCTTAAATTGAAACACAAAGTGAAGTCCCTGGAAGAAATAATCGATGAAGATGATACGCCAGTGAGGTGGTTTAGAGTCAATACTCTGCTTTCTGACGCAGACGCTGTTTTGGAACAACTCGACCTTACAGAAGTCAGCTCAATCGAAAAGATCAAGCCTGGATCGATATACAAGGATAAGTACATTCCAAATCTCTTTGGTGTATCTCCGAAGGAAAGAATAACTCAGTCTTTGCCATATGACAAAGGAGAAATTATCATCCAGGACAGGGCTTCTTGCTTCCCTGCTTTTATTTTGAACCCTAAGAAAGGAGACATTGTTATCGATGCATGTGCTGCTCCTGGCAACAAAACAACGCACCTTGCTGCTCACGTCGAATTTAATGGAAGAATTGATGCTTTCGAAAGAGATGTCAGACGTTCGAATATTCTCAAGACAATGGTCAAGAAAGCTGGTGCAGATCCTATTGTCACGATTAATGTTGGAGACTTTACACAATCCAACCCAGATGATTTTCCTCGGGTCACAGGGCTTGTGGTCGACCCATCGTGCTCTGGAAGTGGCATTTTTGGTAGAGCTTACGAAGAGGAGAACCGGGAAGATTCATATAGCGACGAAAGATTACAGAAGCTATCATCGTTCCAATTCTCTATAGTGAAACATGCTCTCAGTTTTCCAAATGCTACCAAAGTCGTCTATTCCACATGCTCCATTCATGCTCAAGAGAACGAACGTGTTGTAGTTGACCTTATTAATGACGCCCATGTTAAGAGATCTGGCTGGAAAGTCGCAAATCGCTCAAGAGTCATACCTATGTGGCCAAGAAGAGGTCTTGTTGAAGAGTTTGAAAGGTATCCAAATCCTGAAGAACTAGCTGGTGGCTGTGTTCGTGCTCTGCCGAAAGTGGATGGCGGTATTGGTTTTTTCGCTGTGCTTTTTGAAAGAGATCTCTCTCCTAACCAGGCAACGGGTTATACAAGTCAGAACAGCGACCAGGGAGAAGATGAGGACAAAGCCTGCCTAAATCCCCAGAGCGAAGAGAGTGATGATGAAGGCTTGGAATACGAGGACTGGAATGGATTTGATTAGATCCGTTACACTGAGTTAATTTTCATAATAATTCATCACTTTGCTAAACTAGGTGTTTAGGTGAGATTAGAGGCGCTTGATGATATCAGCAATAACTTCCTGAGTGGAAGACTTACCACCAAGATCTGGAGTTTTGATAACATCCTCTTTCAAGTTGGCATCAACAGCGGCATAAATATCAGCAGCTGGTTTAGCATAACCCATGAATTCCAACATTAAAGCAGTGGATCTAATAGTAGCGATTGGGTTGGCAATACCCTTGCCTTCAATATCTGGGGCAGAACCATGACATGGCTCACCGATAACGTAGTTCTCACCAACATTTGCTGATGGGACAACACCAAGAGAACCGACGAGAGCAGCAGCACCGTCCGAAAGGATATCACCGTACAAGTTTGGAGCGACAACAACATCAAAGATCTCTGGCTCACGGAACATTCTGTAAACCATGGAATCAACAATTTGCTCTTGAAGCTTGATGGATGAGTACTTGTCTTGGTTGGCATTGTAAAAGTTTCTGATCGTCTCACGGAATAAGCCGTCAGAAACGCTCAACACATTAGACTTATGAGTGATCGTCACAGTAGAGGAATCATGAAGTGAAGGAGAGCCAAGGTCTCTCTGAGCTTGACGCTGCAGCGCGATGTCAAGAGCAATTTTGCCAATTCTAGTAGAGGCATATTCAGTGATTCTCTTGATTGCCTCAGCTGTCTTAGAACCATCTGGATTCTCTATCAATCTCTCCTCTTTCACGTAGAGATCCTCGGTGTTCTCACGAACAATGACCATGTCAACTGGGCGACCAATACCATCAACAGATTTGACAGGACGAACGTTAGCATAGAGACCTAACTTCTTACGCAAGGCAACAATTGGAGATGAATAACCAGCAACCTTGGTAGTTGGAGAGGAAACAGCACCGAAAAGAGCTGCATCAGTCTCGTTCTTCAAGATCTCAACAGTCTCATCTGGTAGAGCTGTACCAGTTTGCTTGAAGTGCTCGAAACCAGCCTTCAACTCAACGAACTCAAAAGTAAGACCATGTTCAGATGGAAGAGCCTCAAGTATTTGGCGACCGGCTGGAATAACTTCCCTACCGATACCATCACCTGGGATCAAACCTTCAGTCTTTCGTTAGTAGGACTTTTTCGTGGTAGATGGAGTAATTCTGGAAAATGCTTACCAATTTTGAGGGTCTTGCTAGCAGTCGAGTAGGAGCGCATGGCTCTGATGTAGTTTCTGGCACTGAGCATCTTTATAATCAAGCCAAATATCCAGGTTAGATTACAATTTGAGTTAAAGGGAGGAATCATGTGTCATCTCTCAAAAGTTTCATTTTGGTCGCTCTGGGAGCCTGTACACCTCCCGGAATCGGAGATCAACCCGGTATCGGTTATTGATCTGAGGCTAATTATGAACTTAACATGAAGGGATTAGGCCCATTCGTGTGATTTCAGCTCCTAAATAGAATCATTGAGGTTGTATTTTACATGTTTCTATTTGTAAATTTTATCACTTGTCTAGTGAGGGCCGTTGCAAAATATCAGAGGAATAATAGCATCCAATCATTCTTAAATGAAAACCTGTATACTCTTTTTTTGAGATCTCCAATTTGAGGACGTCCGGCTTTTAATCAAAAGGTATACATGATTTCAATTTATCTGCAACAGATTGAGAATCCGAGATAAAGCGGGAGATCATAATTTCCACTTTTGGGACGTTCGATAGGTAGATAAGAATCTGTCAAATTTTTTAAAAAAGATTGAAAACGATGCGTCTCTTCAAAGGCGAAATTAGTAGTGGAAAACCGCGAGAAATGGGTAAGAGACTGAGGGCAAAGGCATCTAGTGGGAAGCTGACTTCTGCACTTCTTAGGCATCAAGCTTTGGAAAAAAAAACTAAAGACAAAAGTGAGAAAACAGCACGAGCCCTCGCTCAGAAGAAGGATTTACCTAAGATTAGAAAGAATCAAGAGGAAAATTTATCAAATCGGAAGCGTTTCATCCCCTTTGAGAAGGATAATTATGTCTTGCTTGTCGGAGAAGGTGATATGTCCTTTGCTCTAAGTGTACTGAACGAAGGTTATGTTAAACCATCTAGACTGATAATTACAAGTTATGACAACTCGGCAAACGAACTGAAGCTGAAGTATCCAACTACTTTTGAGAAGAACTATCATGATATTGTACAAATCCATAGGGCTAGAGTATTGTTCAAGGTTGATGCAACAAATATCCTTAAGTCTCTAAGATTGACTCCGAAGACACTATTCAAGATCTTGGGAATTCCCAAACTTGATGTTATAATGTTCAATTTCCCTCACACTGGAAAAGGAATCAAAGATCAGGATAGAAATATCAGAGATCACCAAATTCTAGTTCTTGGATATATGAAGTCATCCATGGAACTATTTAAGCTCTTCAGCGATGTCTTCAACAATACCGACTCGGGTCTCAATTTGGCCACCGATTCAATAGAAGTTCCTTCACGCATAGTTCTTTCAGTATTTGAGGGTGAGCCGTATAATTCCTGGAACATCAAATCACTCGCCAAGACTCTCGGTCTGAAGGTTGAAAGATCAGGATCTTTTCAATGGGACCTTTACCCTGGTTACCACCATAGAAGAACAAATTCAGAACAGCAAACTACTAAGAAGGCATTAGAAAGAAAGGCAAGAAGCTATGTCTTTGAGAAATTTATCAAAGAAAAGCACTCTACTTCAAAGAATTCCAGAGATTCAGAAAGTGAATAGCCATGGCATTCATCAACATGGATATATAGGTTATTTCAAGTTGGATACATCGTAGTCATCTCTTCAGCCTCAAACGTCTCAAGCGTCAAAGGGTCAATAACTTCCTCGTTTGAGACTTGAGAGACTTTACTAAAGGTGAGAAGTTTTGCCTTATCGTAAATGTTACCATTGGGCAACATTATGGGGTTCTCGAATAGATGAGAGTGCACATTGTGAGAATAAGGCAGCAAAGAACTCAATTGACGGAATTCCAAAGAACATACAGGACATGAACTTTGCTCTAGATGATCAGATCCAGACAGTTTTTCTTTCAATAAGTCTTCAAAGCCCATGACTTCGCGGTCCAATACGGATATGCACGATCTTGTCTTCAACGATGAAACTCCTATACTCAAATAAACCAAAAGTGGATCATCTTCAGGAATTCCATGCATCCTATAATATAGCTTCAGAAACAACTCTGAGATGTACTTGTATCTATCGTTAGATAGAAGCTTGTTGTATTTCCGGAAATTTGCGTTGTTCTGCTGAAATTGGGCCTTATTCGAAAATAACAACAGTCCAGTTGCTAGTTGAATCTCCTGAAAGTTTGTCCTCGTGAAATGAATCAGATAATCTTCATATAGCTTGATGGCTGCCGGAACATTAGAAGATTTGACGAGTTCAATATATTCTTGAAATCTTGTCTCAAATTCCAGATGCGACTTAATCTTTTTCAAGTACGATTTATTATCATTTATCCACTGAACGAGTGCGGTTAAATCATGTCTAAGAATCATTGAAGAGATCCTATTTGATAGAAGGATAACATCAGAGTCGACGAGGTTTTCAAACTGAAGGCTTTTTAGCAGAAGCTGACCAGAGTTTGCTTCAATGTTTCTATCATTCTTCAACAGATAATCAGCCACAAGAAGGTTAGTTTGTTCTCTATACCAGTTGAGCAATTTGTTTTCATTCAGTATATCAGGCCTTTGCGCATCACTGGAGAATGAATCTTTAAGTACCTTGAGCTCACTCAGTTTACTTGCCCTCTCTTTGAGCCTTCTCAACAGGTCTTTCTCAGCATCGACCTTGAGCTTCATCTTCTTCTCATATGTCTTGAAACTGGCTATTATCTGCTTCAACTTCGATCGCTTCTCATTCGTGTTAGAAGATTTCGAGATCTCTGATACTAGCTCATCTGTCTTTTTGAGTTGCTTCTCATCTAACTTCTGTAAAGCTTTTAAATTACGCTTCATCGATTCTAGTGGGATGCGGAAAGAGGGCTCCTGTAAGCGAACATGGAAATCCACAGGTGGATCGTTCAACGACATAACACTATGATGAGGCTTCTTTGGGTGTGTCAAACTTAGAGACTTCGCTAGGGTATAGTTTGCCCTCCTTAAAGCCATTCTGATTATCGCCACTCTTCGCCCGACACAAATGGCAGTGGAATAGTTAGACACAACTGATTAGCTACAACACTTTGAATATCTAAATAAGGAGTCCCATTTCATACATAAACAAACTATGGGAAGCTTCCCTTAAGTTTCATATTTATAACCATCTATCAAATAAAGCCACACTCGTTACCAGTCGTCTCAAGTATTCCGTCCGAAGTTCAAGCAGCCAACTTCTCAATGATGGCTTTGGTGAACTCTTGGGTGGAAGAGGAGCCACCAATGTCCTTGGTGGTAGTCTTACCTTCGGCAATGACCTTGTAGACGGCGTCGGAGATTCTGTCAGCAGAAGAGTCCAAGCCCAAGTGTCTCAACATCAAAGCAGAGGACAAGATCATAGCGGTTGGGTTAGCAACACCTTGACCACCAATGTCCAAACCAACGTGTCTAGAACCTGGCTCGAAAACAGCGTACTCACGACCATAGTTGGCACCTGGGACCAAACCTGGACCACCAACAAGGGCTGTACCAATGTTGGACAAGATAGCACCGTACAAGTTTGGAGTCACAAGCACATCGAATTGTTGCGGGTTGGAGACAGCCTGCATAGAGGCGTTGTCAACAATGATATCCTTGACCTCAATATCTGGGTACTGATCGGCACCGACGCTTTTGACAGTTTGTCTGAAGAGACCATCAGCCAATTTCATAATGTTAGCCTTGTGAACAGCTGTAACAGTCTTTCTGTTGTTCTTCTTAGCAAAGTCAAAAGCGAACTTGGCAATTCTCTCAGACTTGACTTGGGTAATGATCTTCAAGGACTCAACCACGCCTGGGACGGACTCGTGTTCCAAACCAGAGTACTCACCTTCGGTGTTCTCTCTGATCAAAACCAAATCGATACCATCCATTCTAGTCTTGACACCTGGGATGTTCTTGATCAGGGACAAAGAGGCGTAGATGTCTAATTCCTTTCTGAAGGCAACATTCAAAGAACCGTGGCCAGACTGGGAAACATCGGTGTGCCAGATACCCTTCAAACCAACCTTGTTTCTCTTCAAGGACTCAACAGCCTCCTTGACACCTTCCTTGGACTTCTCAGATCCAGTAACATTGATGGTCTCCCAGTCGATTGGAAGTCTCTCGGCCTTGAAGATCTCGACAACAGAGTCAGTAATCTCCTTACCGATACCATCACCTGGCAATAAGGTCACAGTATAACGACCACCGTACTTCTTTGGCAATAGGGACTCAGAGACGGTAGCAAAGGATCTCTTGGATTGTGATTGAATGTGTGCTCTCAACATGGTTGCAAGGGTGGATGTGGTTAATAGGCTGAGGTTTCTAACTAAACAAAAAGAAAGAGAGTTGTTGAAGAGTTTGATGTTCCTCTGGTCTCCCTTCTCAACCTCGGGCCCGAAATCTGTGATCACGGTTTTTCCTAATTGGGACAGTTTGGTGGTGCCTACCGGCGGGCGGGTAACTGCTGTCTGGGTAGGAAATCTCCTTTCAGGACACAAGAACAAGGCAAACAGTTCGAATTTGAACAACATAGCACTTTAAGATTTCCAGATGTCACTTGCTAAGACAGCTTATGAAAATCTCCATCGCCAGCTGCTGATCAACACCAAGGCTGCGGCAAAGAAGCAGAATGCCCAAGAACTAAAGAAACGGATCACTCTTATATCATACCAACGCATCAATGCGATAAAGGCACAAGAGACCACAAAGGTTACTGAGCTATCCAAGAAGATCGAAGAACTAAAGAGGCAAACGGAGGATCCTCCTGTGCAACTTGACGCAAAGTTGATAGATGGCGTGAAGATTGAGAATGAGACTGCCCATTCTGTCCAACACATCAGCGATATTGCCAATTACTTGAGTTACCAACGCACTTACAATGTTCTCATAGAGAGATACAATCCAGGATTAAGTATGACACAAGAAGATAAGATCAGAAAGACAGCTCACCGTGTTGGGTTTGAACTTCCACCGGAGCTTCAATGAGTTTTCCAGAATCATTATATATATTCATCACGCACTATTTTTTGGAACAGGAATAAATTCTTACCTGAATATATATATATATACCATCTGGTATTATCTATGGGATCTCTTATGTAAAATGTCACGTTATATTTGGACTGGCACTACTGTTCTTCACTAAAAAACTTTGACTGGGCTAAGAAATTTTCACGCTGATCTCCCCTGCAGAGGAGTATTTCCGAAGTGAAGGAGAGCGCCAAATAATAGTTGAAGTTCTCTTTGAGTTGAAAACCCCCCAAAAAGGTTCGACTTAAAAGTAATCCAACAAATTAAATAACTAAAATCAAATCAAGGCCAGAGAGTTTTATTTTTGCACTAGATATAAAAAGTAATAGAACTATCCACTTATCAAAGTTTTCTGCACCTGCTTAGGTGATAATATAAGGTAGTCTCAAAGGCCAGGAGCACGCCTGGTGATCACAAATAGGTGCTGTAGTTAATTTCAGGGTCAGCAGAGTAGGAGGATGTCAAAGTGGTAGAGCATCTTGAAGTTCCAGTTGGAGTGGTAGAATACTGTGGGAATTCAGCATTACAAGCCTCCAATGCTGGAGATAAATACGCACTATAGTATTTCCACAAGGTCCAACCGCAATCCATACATGCGTTGTAGTAGGAAAGGAAATCAGTGGTGCCAGTAGAGTCACAGAGACACCCATCATTGTAAGGACCAGTATAAGTACCATCAATAGAGCATGCCTGTCCAGCGATAATCATCTGGCCACAAGCTAAATGACAGGAGAAGGAAGCGCAGTCGTCATCGGAGGCTGCTTGAGCATAGGCCTCTGGGTCTGGGTGACCGATGGCGACGGCTTCGGCATAGGCATCAGCGTAAGCTTGAGCAATAGGTGCAGCAACTGGGTTCGATAAAGCATGTGGAATTGGGACAGCAGCAGCGAGAGCTGTGGTACCGTAAACTGCGACAGCAAGCAAAGCGGAGGTGGAGATTGAGACCATTTTTGATTTCTATGATGAGATATCAGTAAAGTAGTTGTTATTACAAAATGGAAGAGAGAGAAGTGAAATCGCAAGGGAAGAAGGGTGTTTTTATATACCAAAGATATAGAACGAAGAAATGAACATGCCAAATAAAATTTAAGCAATTGGGGTGAATTGGGGTGAATTGGGGTGAATTGGGATGTATCGGAGAGGATTGAGGGTGTGAAAGAACCAATTCTAGCCTATGATATTCTAGGATCAGTAATTTTTGCTACTTCCCTTAGAAAGTTTTGGGTGGATTTCGTGGTCCGAGAGTAATATCTGATCCGATTAGGGGCGACATGCATAATCTGCGACACCCCATGCAGATCTTTGTCTGTTTGAGAACTCTCTGGGTCATCCAGACACAGTATGTGCTTTGACGTGGAAGTTGAAGTCATCGCAAGACTCATTTGTATTGATACTCATGGTTAACATTTGAATTTCGAGATTAGAATGTGCTTATTTTGAAGTAATTGATTTCAGAAAAACTCCCGTACATTCTTCACCTCAATTCAACAGATATGAATAATAAACACCCAATTCCCTCATATGTTATTAGATCTAGGTAATTACTGGTTGAATAACCTTTTATACACCCGAAAGATCTGCATCGCATCAGAAGAGCGTCATCGCTTTCAACATGGATCATAGATCTTAGGTTATGCATCGTAGATGGATCAAAGATCATGGATCATAAGTCACGACTCAAGATACAGTCCTGATAAAGGTCCATCACTAGCACACGCTCCAATTAAATGCGTACTGTTTAAACCTCAGACGGGTATTGAAAACTGGATATATAAGTGCACTCCACTTTCGTTGCACTACGAGTTCTTGATGTGCGCCGTTATATAAAATCTCTACATTCTTCTGCCATTTAAATCTATTATTGCTACCTGTTTCATATCATCAGACATAATTATTTATAAGAACAAAACATAAAAATAACTGTAATAGATCTCTGTGCTTATAACACCAGGCCCTGAACATCTCAGACTAAACTTTTCATAGCCCATAAGCTAGATATTAACATTTCAAACCTTGAGTACGTATTCCTCATTATTTTCTTCAAACCAGCCATTAGATCAATGGCTTTTCCGCAATATTGGATGGTATCAATTCTTAGTCGTTCTGTGTATCTAAATCATCGGTTCAATAAGTATAACTAAACACAGACATCATTTCATAAAACTGATAAACCATATCACAGTTTCTTTTTCAGCTTTTTTCCTTTTGTAGAGCCCGCCAAAGATCTCTTTGTTCCCTTTTTGCCAACAATTTTCTCATCAGCACCTTTCCTTGTTTCGTTTTCGGCCTTTTCTAGGATTTGAGAGTCATCAGCTTTCTTGCCATTAAGCCACTCAAGCAACTTTATCTCATCTGCCCAGATACTTGGATCATCTCCCGTTGGAGTCTCCAAGATAATTGGCATATTTTGCAGTCTTGGATGATTAGCAATGACTCTGAAAACTTCAAGCCCAAGATAGCCCCAACCAAGTCTCTGATGAAGATCTCGATTAGCGCCAAGATCGGCCTTACTATCGTTTAAGTGAATAGCAGAGAGATATTTAGCGCCGACAATCTCATCAAACTGAGCAATGAAAGCTTCGAAGCCTTCTTCCGTACGTATATCATAACCAGCAGCGAAAGAATGACATGTATCGAGACAAACGCCAATTCTGTCCTTGTCTTCAATGAGGGCAATTACATCTCTTAGATCTTCAAGCTTTGATCCCAACAAATGGCCATGCCCAGCCATATTCTCTATGACAATCTTGACAGCTGAGGTCTCTCTGATAGCTTTGTTGATGTTGAAGGCCAATCGTTCAATGGCCTCTTTGTGGTCAGAACCAAGACTTGAACCTGGATGGAAGTTGAATAGGCCGATACCGAGTTTCTCGCATCGCTTTAGATCATCAAGGAATCCATCATACGCCTTTGTTTCTTTTTCTTTGTCTGGGTTGGCAAGATTAATCATGTATGCTCCATGCGGTAGAACGTCACTATACAATATGGTTAGTACATCACAAGTTTCATCGAACGAAATAATCAATAGCATACGTCTTAGGGTCATAACCATGTACCTCACATAACCTTTTGAACTCGTTAGCCTCTGCGTCAGATATCGGCGGAGAGTCCCACTTTCTTGGGGATTTCAAGAAGAGGGCAAACGAGTTGGCACTAGATCATGAGTTGTTAGAACGTGATATATAATAGTCATTGTAAGATAGTCATACCCTATGTTTCTGGCATTAAGAACAGCATTTGATACACCTTCAGGGTGTTAGTTCTTCATTGTTATTGGGAGCTATGAAATTTTGAACCTACCTCCACTGGCTGCTACGTGAGCACCAAACTTATACTTAAGCCCAGCAGTTTTCTGGTATTGAAAGCCATTGGCAAAAGCAGTTTTCTTACTATCTAAAGTTAGCAGCATTTCGATAATGAAAGGGGATGTGAACTCACGGTCCCATTGTCTCTTTGGCTATGTCTCAGGCTTTAGTTATATGTCTTAAGTGTTTTGAACCAGATTCTCGAAATATTTCGCTCAACACTCGTCCAAGGAAGAACACCACAACACGGCCCGGCTAGAATGCCAATACTATTTTGAGAGCCCTGAAAGTAGTGCTGGAACAGACACGACTTGAATAGATAATAGCTCTTGCCTCGATCTATTTTTTCATCAAGACGCCTTGGTGGTGTGTCTCAGTATGCTAAGTCACAGATAACCGCCTAATGGTTCAACGCTACAAGTGGCATGATACAAAACGATTTCATGAATTAGATGTTAGCTCAGAGCAAGATTTAGTTTCTGGTGGATGGAGCGTAAGTCTTCTTGGTCTTGTTAGATCTGGTGTATTGAGAGGTTCTCTTGACAGCAACGGCTCTCAAGTCATCTCTGTAACCCTTAGCCAAGTTGGAGGCGGCCAAAGCAGCCTTTCTGGCAGACTTGAATTGCTTGAAAGAAGTGGTAGCAATGCTCTTGGATGGCTTGTTGGTGTTCTTAGCAACCTTGGATCTAATGACGATCTTACCAGCCTCTTGAGTAATACCGATGGCTTTGTCGTTAGCCAAACCAGAAGAGGTCTTGGTGTTCTTACCAGAAACGTTCAATGGGTCTCTGGACAAGACAATGGTTGGGCGCTTAACCAGGAAAGAGGATTGTTGGGAAGTGAGAGCCCAGATCAAGTCGCTGTTTATAAATGTTAGTTACGATTCAGTTGATTCATTCCTGTGATATTTTAAACTGCTTGAAAAGGTCCTCATCGATTACATTAGAACGCTCACTTTAAAGTATAGCGCGAGTTATCCGCACTTCTATTCTCATAGGACTGTCTTAACACAACTGCCTAGAACTCCCAGCTCCTTCCCAATTGGTAAACCGCACTAAGAAGCTATTTCACGCAACGTATACGTTCACAGATACCGCATATAACGAATATACGTACTTGGAGATGTTAGACATTTTGGCTTTGATATAATTTCTCTCGTGACACTTCGTACTGTTTTTACCATTAAATTCGATTTTTTTCACCCAAGGCCGAAGGCCGCGAAACGGGTTGAGTGGTTTGCGCCACAAGGAATTCCTTAAAGAGTAACATCCACACACCAAACATAACGCATTCCTGGAGACTCAACAAAATCTGGTGGTTTGAGACACATCCTAAGTTTTGAGCAGTCACACGGAGCAAGAGGGCTGATTCCACTCGAGACTCAAGAGAACAACTATTGGAAAACGGCACAGTTAAGTATAGAAATGTCAAACCTACGTAGGGTACAATATGCATGAACAATGCATCTGGTTGGCTACAGGAAAATGTTGATCCCACCCCATGAATTTCACCCTAACAAGCTATAGTAGTAATCTTCCTACAATCAGAAGTATCCGGCGAATAAACTAATATAAATAACTGGAGGAGGTATACCTACGCTATGTAGCAATAGAGCGATCTGGCCCCAAAAGAGGAACAAAAAAATACAGTAACGATGAGAGCAGGATCTTCAATACACAGCTCCCCAAAACGCCTATGAAGTTCAAAATCGAGATTCAAATATATGTGTCCAATAAACCAGCAAACTGCATAAATGTCATTAACATAGAACGTAAAAGAAAGCCATCCCCTTAGCTCGAGACCAAGGTTATAGCATCATCATTATGGCATTCCAACCCGTTAATCTTTAGACTAACCTTCACAAAGAAGTCGATGAGTTGTGATCTCTTACTGAAGTTCAGTACCGAACCATTGGAGTTACCCAACCAGATTCTTAGAATGGCTGAGATCTCTTCGATCTTGAAAACAACAGTTTTATCTTCGAGACATGATGGTTCACAATTTATCATACTGAGAACAATAATATAAAGAGCAGTGAATCCTAATAGACTGAAATTCGTATGTTGAATTGCTTCTATCTTTGTGAACCATCTGCGAGCATTTGCATAATCTTTCTTCTCAAAGATCAAATTTTGAATAATTCCTGATATGAGAACAAAAACATCGTCAGCTTTCAACTTGGAAACATCAGATGATTCCAATACTGTCTTGTACTTGCGAAGCTGTTCCTCAGTAGGATTGAACAGTGTAGAAAGCTCCATGTTGTACACATCAATCTCAGAGACAAGGGATTTCTCGATCTCTGGGATTGAATGATCTGTAGCCAGTGTATCGACCATGAACTTCCTCAGCAGCATATTTGTTCTTGTCTCATTGATCATACGCGACAAGATGGCACAAACAGAAAGCTCGTCTGGGGATTGAAGTGTACCGAAGTCATCAAAATTGGAAAGTTTGGATATCAAGGTATCTTGATGGATAGTTTCATGACTGTTCAATGACAAGATTGCCTTCAGGTTCTCATAATCAGTGCCTGATGGATGGATCTTAATTTGCTTCAAATAGGACCAGATATGATCAATGTACAGATCCATGATGTTCTTCACAAAAATGTTTGAGTGTGAATAACGCATCTTTAGCAGCACGCACCTGAAAATTGCACTCTTCACATAGTTGTTATTATCAGAACCCGATGGCACAAAAAAAGTTGAAGCGATAGAACGAGCTCTCAAGCCCCTCACATCATCTACAATTGTTTCAAGGGGCTGAACTTTCTTGGGCTTCTTAGATTGGAATACTGATGGGAAAACCAAGTTTATAAGCACGGCAAAGACAAACGAGATCTTCAACAACATAATAAAAGGCTTGCTCAACACTTGCAACCCTGTAGCGTCATATCCAAAAACTGGTAAAGCAAATAATGATTTTGTATCCATGCTACCGAACTCGTCACTCAATCCCGTACCAACCATACAGGCCATACCACCAAGAAGAACCTTATTGCCGAAAGAGAGGCCTCCATTATTCTCCTGTAGATCAGATCTAGAAGATAAGGAACCAACAGAGCTCCCTGGGGTAATTTGCCCATACCCATAGAGTTTGTTCTTAAGTTCATCATTTTCTTTCTTCAAGACATCATTCTTTGATTCCAAGTGTTTGATGTATTCAGTGGCTTTTGATAAGATAGTAGCCTTATTGAGCTTCTTTGCGGGCTGTAGTCCGTCCAAGTCATCGAACTCGTCATCACCGCTATCGACAAGGACTCTAAGGGCAGGGACAGAGTCTCTCAATGCCTTAATCTTATCGTTGATGTTTGTTCTGTACCTCTTCTCAATCATGTTATGAGAAGACTTCTCCTTCTTCTGGCCACGCTTAGAGATGGAGCCTCCATGGGGGACAGCATCAGCAAGCTTCACTCTCGTGGAGTGTTGAGCAGTTGTATCGTGCGGAGAGCTTGTAGAACTGGTATGAGAGGATAATGATTCTTGCTTGATCTCTGAAGCTCCAAAGGCTGCGTTGTTGAAGTCAAATTCAGTGAACTGCGGACACTCTTGCTGTTGTAGCTGGTTCAATTCATGTGGCGAACTGGATGAAGAGGTATAGTCTGGCGATAGAAGGTTATGCCCTGGCTGTTGCTGCTCGTATTCAGGATAAATGTTACTGAAGACCGCATCGTCTTCATCCGTCGTTAATGTTGTAGATAAGGATGGGTTGTGTTGAAGCTGTTCTCCAAGACGGCCTGTTCCAAAAGACGCAAGGAAGGCATCATAGTCCTCGAATGCGTACGGCATGTTAGGTCAATTGATGTATGCTCAATCAGCAAAAAGCACCTAGTGTTTATATCACAACAGGATTAGAAAAACCAGTCAAGTGGAAATGCATCCTGTTTCTTTCGTTCCTAGTGGGATGGTGTCTTACTTTTATCAGTGGAATCGTACGATTGTGAAAGTTGCATGATTTTCCTGGTTGGCGCAGAGCCTGCCAAAGACATCCTTCCAAAAAGAAACGGGGAATTCGCGGCTGAAGTTCTGCGATGGATCAGGTACAGACACAACCATCCAACAGGTGCTTTTAACTACTACTAAAGCTAACAAAAGGTTAACCAGGACAATGCATCCGACAGAAAATGGAGACTAATAGCATCTTTTACTCTAAGGCTTCATCTCAGAGCTTTTAAAGATATTCGATTACCCTCTATATATGAAGTGATCCAGTGTGAGGTTCTTTGTTTTACCTCTTTTGGTCTTTACAGTAGTAACCGACGGACCAATCATCGAGTTTTGAACCTTGGGCTGAAGGGGTGGACGTGCCTCAGACGATTCTTTCTGGATAGATTTTTTGAACCCAAATTTCTCGAATAACTCATCCTTTACAGGTCGATCTGATTGCTCAGATTGTTGGTAATTGTCCAAAATTGGAGAGCGTTGTACTTTAGCTCCTATTAACTTCGACGCCTTCCTCTGCGATGAGAGCTCTTTTGAGTGGATTTCTGTTATATCCTTGATCTTTGCCAAATATTCAGTTGTGAGATTCTCTTTATCCGTCGGTCTTGGTCTATTATCAAGTTCATCATCGGGGTCAGTGAGATCAAAGTCACTCGATTGCAAGCTTTGAAAAACTTTAAGATCTGGAGTACTCAAAGTAATTTGTGTCTTCGTGCCTTGCTGCGGAGCATCCTTCCCTTTGAAGAACTTACTCTGTGTTCCCTGTGTAGGATCGGGATTGAACAATCTTCGCCTCTTTGTGGTTGCGGGAGATGTGATATCGATTCTTTTATTGAGCTTCTGGGATGCCTTGGATATTTCATTGTTTACTTTGAAAAATGAATCAATACCCCGTGCTTTTACACGCATTCTTGGCACTGAAGGAGACGTATATGATCTTGTAGCAGGGCTAGCTTTAGTTAAGTTGTTATTCTCGGCTCGAAGCTGAGCCAACATTATCTCTCTTGTCTGGAGCTTAGACTTCGTGAGTGGATCAATTTCACCATGTGCTATTCCTCGATGAACTTCAGAGTCATGAAGTGGCCCAATACATTCAGTCAAGTGTGCATGTTGCTCAAGCGATTCGGGTATATCATTCAACGTTGACATGTCATTAATAACGGGATCAAAGACTCTTTGATATTGGAATGACAAATCTGCTTTCTCATATTCCAACTCGAACTGCTTTGGAATTGCTATCTTTCCTTCAAGTTTCAAACTGGCAAGACACTTCTTCATGGTGCCCATTCGCTTCACCAGACGAAATGCCTTCACGATACCTATGCTGGGGATACCATTAGTGTAATCACAGCCTGCCAAACAAGCAACCATTCGGAGTTGGGAGTCTGATAAAAGGCCCACAGGTGCAATCTTACATTTCGAGAAATCATCTCGTCTTATAAGGCAACAGAATCCAGTATCGTTGAGCTTAGTTAAAAGACACTTCGCTCCAAAAATCAAAAGGTCAGAGTCTTCACTAAGAATACCATCAACGAGTCCCATTTTCTCAAGAAAGACCATCTGTGGGTCCGCTTCATAAGGCGCAACAACAAATTTTATTTCCTCCATCTTGAGCATTTCAATCACCGACTTGGCCATCTGAGGAGTCACATCTACGCATAACAGAAAATGCTTCCAAGCTCCTTTCTGGTTACCGTCTTGTACACATTTGAGAGCAAGCTTTCTATTCTCCTGCCTCAATCGTTCCCTTTCATCTTCCGTGTCGTTCTTACTTGCAAATTTATCACCATCAAACACAAAATACGGTTCAACACCGAAATTACGAAACATCCTTATCCTCTTGCGGAAATAGTTCACGTATCGATCTGTATAAAGACCTTGACCCAACTCCACAGGACAGGACATTACACTCTTATGAAGCCATGAGTAGGAATCAATTGCGAGAGTCTTTCCACGAAAGGCCTCGAGGCTCACAGTTTCCTGAATATCCTTAAGCTGTGGTAAGAGTTGAGGAACACCCATAGCAAGATACAACGCAGTGCCTCGATAATAGAAATCGTCAACAACCTCGAGTGTGCGCGTTTGTTTACTTTTTCGCCTTGTGTCTCGCACGCCGTCGGTTTAAAGTTAGTGATTTGCGCCACACCACTCAGTTTGTTAAAGCTTCAGAGCGAGATCTAACAGCGGCTAATCCAGAAGAAAACAAAAACCAACAAAGACGAATCAGATACCCATCAGGGTCAGCTTCTTAGGGCGATGAACTCAGGCAATATGAACAATGGCTTAGACAGCATTGGTGTGGATGCTCGTCGTAAGAAGAGACCAGCAAGGGCACACCATCAATTAACAGCAGAAACTGGACAGTATCAACAAGCTGGCTTTCCGACTCATCCCTACACTCAGCCAAATCATGTGTCTAGCAGTGGTTTGGCTGCTCAAAACTACAGTCAATTAACTGTCGATGACACGTTAATTGCCCATAATCCTGTATCAGGTTTCCAGACGGGCCTTCCAGCTACACTGTCCATCGGCTGTCCACCTGGAGATACCTTATCCGTTGCATACAAGCGCCATCTCTCATCCCAGGATTATTCTTCCAAGAGTTTCAAGTCATTTGAAAATACGGTACCACCTCCTAGTACCACCAGAATCCATTGTATTGATCAAGGCACAGCTACTCCAAAGTTCGCAAGACTAACGATGTACAGTGTTCCAAGTACAGAGGCGATACGTAACGCTACAAAACTCCCTTTAGGCCTCACTCTGCGCCCCTTTGCGCCCCAGGACCTCAATGAAGACCCGATTCCTGAGGTTGATCTACGTGATATTGGTGGTCCCCTAAGATGTCGTCGTTGTCGTACTTATCTGAACCCACACATGCAGTTTACGCATGAGCAGAAGTTCATTTGCAACATGTGCAGTGTTTCAAATCCTGTTCCATATGAATACCAGGCTCCAATAGATGTGAATGGCAGACGTGTGGACTATCTCTCTAGATCAGAACTACATAAAGGAGTTGTTGATTATATTGTTCCTCAAAACTACTGGCCGGACGAGAGCCAGCTACCAAATCCTTTACACCATCTCTTTCTGCTAGATGTAACCGCACCACAGGATGTCCTTAAAGCCACCATTGAGGCTATCAGAGCCGTTTTGCTAGAATTGCCTCCTTTGACCAAAGTGGGTATCATTGCATATGATCAAAATATACACTTTGTGGATCTCAATGGAGAAAGACCACAGTTTGTGGTCCTGTCCGAACTCGTCGACATATTTGTTCCAATCGGTGATGGAATCTTTGTGGATCCTGAAACACGATCTCAAGTAATTTATGATGCATTAAATCAGATCGATACGCTCTTTGCTGACTTTAAATCCCCTGAAGTTGCTTACGGTCCTGCTTTAAGATATGCATGTGAGGCCTTAAAACAAGTTGGAGGCGGTAAAGTAACTGCGACATTGTCAAAGATTCCGTCCTGGGGAAGTGGTGCTCTAACAATTAGCGAGAACAAACACTTGACATCGGACACGTTCAAGTGCTCCAACGAATTCTACCAGAGATTGGCAGACCAATACCTCTCAAATAATGTTGGATTGGATTTGTTTGTGGTCAGCACAGGATCAGTTGACTTGATTAATTCTGGAAATGTTGTCTTCAGAACTGCTGGTACGCTTAAACTGTACTCAAACTTTATTCTTGAAAGAGATGAGGAACAATACATTGAGGACATCCGCACATCTGTTTTGAACACGAAGGGTTACCAAGGCCAACTCAAGGTAAGATGCTCCAATGGTCTTCAAATCGCTAGCTATTATGGTAACTTTGATGCGAAAGGATCTCAAGATCCGGTTCTTCCTGTCTTGAATTGTGATCAACAAATTTCTGTTTTATTCTCCTATGACGATAGATTAGATGTAAAGAAAGATGCACATTTTCAAATGGCTCTGTTATACACCGGATCTGACGGACAAAGGAGAGTCCGGGTTGTGAATATTGTTGCGGCTGTCACTGAAGACATTGGTACCGTCTTCGCATTTGCAGATGAAGACGCTGTTCTTGACCTCATAGTGAAGAACTGCCTGAATTATATTTCAAAGCAAAATCCAATTGAAGTCAAGAATTCCACAAAAACAAAAATTGTGGATATCTTTTCTCAGTATAGAGGATTGGCCTGTCACTCAAATCTTTTGCCAACACAGCTGGTTTTCCCTGATAGCCTCAATACTTTATCTGCATACATCAACGCTTTCCAAAAGTGCCGCATTTTCAAAACTTCATTGAGCAACAATCTTTCGGTTTATGAATTCCATCAACTAAACACCCTTCCTCTTGAGAAGTTAGTTGTTAAACTCTACCCTATGATGATTGATCTTGTAAACATGAAAGAAGAAGAAGCCTATTATGATGCATCGGGTCACTTTTTGATGCCTGAAAATGTCCGCCCGTCATCACAGTCCTTATCATATGGTGGTGCCTTCTTTGTTTTCAATGGCCTGAAGCTCTTTCTCTGGATTCATTCTGCCGTGAATCCACTTTTATTGCGTGATATCTACGACGTTGATTTGTTGGAACAAATTAATCCACTGCAAACCGTTCTACCTAATCTTGACTCTCATATATCTCAGCAATGCAAAAATATCGTGGACTACTTCGCAAGGTACACAGGCCATAGGTCATTGAGTATCCAGATTTGCAGACAAGGTCTAGATGGCACAGAATTCGAATTTGGTGAACTACTTGTTGAAGACAGAGCACTGGATAAGACGGAATCATATGTGGAGTTTGTCAGTGACATTCATAAAAGGATCAGGGCCAAGATTGAGAACGAGAACGTGGTAAAGCGCACATCTGTTGATGAATCGACACTAAGTTTAAGATTTGCACAGATCTAATACATAAAGCTCCATTTCATAAGTTAGCATTGATATTAATCAAGTAATCGGAGAGTAAGTTCTACAGTGGCGAATGTTCCAGCACTGCAAGGGATTGCTCTTATCAGAGCCGGTGTGATACCTCTCCAGAATCCAAGGACCCCATTCTCTCTCCATATAGACTGCATTGCATGACAAGCATTTCTATACTTGGAAGCCCTACCAAATCCGTCACTCTGT
Source organism: Williopsis subsufficiens (assembly GCA_017948575.1). Classification (NCBI taxonomy): domain Eukaryota; kingdom Fungi; phylum Ascomycota; class Saccharomycetes; order Phaffomycetales; family Wickerhamomycetaceae; genus Williopsis; species Williopsis subsufficiens. The sequence goes on from JACVEX010000277.1 coordinate 28,094, forward strand.
AATTTACTCTTGATAACATCAAGAGGATAAGATGCTAGCCAAAGAGCATCGCCTGCCAGCGCACCACATAATAAAAGCTCTGGAGTTGAGAGATCATTCCTCTGAACTCCATTTCTCAGCAAGGCCTTGTGTATCAGGTACTCATACGTTAGGAACCACACACCATACGCTTGTGCCTCCCTAAGGAGAGTGACGTTAAATCCTCTGAAGACTCCCCTAAAGCCATGAGTTTCATAAATCTTCCTCAAGGCATCCCGAGGACCATTATAGATTTTATTTTTCCCCACAGGCTGAGTCTGCATCAAAATTCTCAGCTGCTCCACTGGAGATGTTACTGGAGTATTCACGATACCTGCAAATGCACCAGCAAGGTAGAATTGCCTAAGAGATAAATCTCCCTGTTGAGCGCCAGAAAAATGTTTTAACAATTGCCTTCTTGCCTCGTGGAAAGCGTAGAATTGAATAGAAACACAAGCACCTACACCAATCAACGGAGGAAGAGTTCCTTTATAGAATGCCCCAATACCTTCATTCTTAATTGTCGATGTAACGGCCTGGATAGGGCTTGAAAATTGACCCGTTTGAAGTCTGACCTTAACAAGGTCGAATGGTTGACCGATGAGCACTTGAACAGCACCACCAGCAAATCCAGCAGCGACATCCTTAGCTCTCCGAGACCAGTTACTGTCAAGATTATCAGACATAGATACTGTTCAATATGAAGTACCTAGGTGAGATTTAACGATTCTCACGTCTGGAGGACTTCATCGAAATGTTTGAACCTGTCAACTATGCCACACCTGGGGCAAACTCACGTGGACAGTTTATGGAGCGCCACAGTACGACTCATTCGAATTCCGTGAGAGGTATTCTAAGTCAAGAATAACGGCACAATGAAACTAACTAATCATCAACGCTATATTATTAAATTAAGGTCGTGATGAATAAAAACATGGATTAATGGGACACTTTGCCCATAAGGACAGCTGCGCAACTAACTTTTATTTCCTATTGAGTTCTTCCAGATCGGGATGTCCTTCCAATAAGGAATTTGTCCCCTGCTATGACTGGCTAAATGTTGATTGTTTGGCGCACTGGTCGCAGATTAATGACACCCGTTTTCAAAGGATTCTCTAAAAGTGATCTTCAAAGTGTGATGTATCATATAGGCTGAAGAGCAACAGATGTAGTTGTTGTTCTAAGACGGCATACTGTGATCCTTTGAATTTCTTCTCTTTCTTGAGGAAGGCTTCATGACAGGTTTTCAAGAGAAGACAACAGTGACATGTATCTAAGAGGAAACTGACAGAATTCTTTGGGGTGCTCTGAAAGCACTATCGCCGGTTTCTCCTTGCATGGTCTGCTTTTGACTACTGATTCTATGACTCCATTGGCTGGACTTCTGGCTTGCGGGTGTGCTCTGGGTGATGGGCCATTACTACTGTAGTTAGGGCAGCTACTGATATATATTAGGGCATCGCTCCCTTCTTCTGACTATTATTGAGGCTGCCGTCGTCATATTAACTACTCGTGCAATGAAGCTGTCCACTCGTTTGCTGAGTACTGCCGTTATGGCAGTCTCAGTGCTTGCCATTGCTTCGCCAGATGCTGAT
>JACVEX010000287.1:0-77578 GCA_017948575.1 Williopsis subsufficiens
TGAGCGTTGCTCGGATCTTTTCGGATCACGGATCACAGGGGGTTCCATGATCCGAGGATCACGGATCAGCCTTTTGATATGATCCGACCCAACTCTAGTGTAAAATAGCAATGACTAACAGTAGGTCATATATTTTTATTAGATTTAATTGACCCATAATCCTCCCATTTTGATACTCTCTCTGGGAAGACTTGCCAGTTTCCTTTCTGCGAAAATCCATCGCTTAAAAAAAGTGCCCAGTCAGGGCTCTCGCAACCAAGAACAAAAAAAATAGAAGGAAAGCATACCGCAATGCCACCGAAACAGAAGAAGCAGAAGGAGATTGTCCAGGATGAGCGTCTCCAAGCGATCGTTCTCACGGACTCCTTTCAGACAAGGTTTATGCCCTTGACCTCGGTTAAGCCAAGGTGTCTTCTGCCGTTGGCCAATGTCCCTCTTATCGAATACACTCTTGAATTCTTAGCCAAAGCTGGTGTCGATGAGGTGTACTTCATGTGTTGTTCCCATGCTGACCAGATCCAGGAATACATTGAGCAGTCAAAGTGGAACTCCCCATGGGCTCCGTTCAAAGTGCAAACCATTATGACTCTTGAGTCGAGATCAGTCGGTGATGCTATGAGGGATCTGGATAATAGAGGCCTAATCACGGGCGATTTCTTACTTGTTTCTGGTGATGTTGTCACAAATATTCAATTCGATAAAGTTATGGAGGTACACAAGGCGAGAAAAGCCTTGGACAAAGATCATATTGCTACGATGGTCTTGACACAGGCCAGCGCTCTCCATAGAACAAGATCACATGCCGAACCAGCTGCTTTCATCTTGGATAAGAAGACTGACAGATGTCTCTATTATCAAGATATCCCGGCAGCAGATGGTAAGAAGTCCTCCATATCCATCGACCCTGAGATCTTGGAAGGCGTTGATGAGTTTGTCGTGAGAAATGATTTGATTGACTGCCATGTCGATATCTGCTCGCCGCATGTTCCCGCCATCTTCCAGGAGAATTTTGACTACCAATACTTGAGAAAGGATTTCGTCAAGGGGATACTCTCTTCAGATATATTGAAGAAGACTGTTTATGCCTACATCACAGATGATTACGCTGCAAGAGTAGAAAGTTGGCAAACTTATGATGCCATCTCCCAGGACATCTTAGCAAGATGGGCTTATCCTATATGTCCAGATTCCAATTTTCTGGAGAACCAATCCTATTCATACGAAGGTAAACACGTCTATAAGGAAAAAGACGTTGTGTTGGCACAGTCATGTAAGATTGGCGCTTGTACCGCAATTGGTTCAAACACTGTAATTGGTGATGGTACAATCATTGAGAACTCTGTAATTGGAAGAAATTGTAAGATTGGAAACAATATTGTGATTAAGAACTCTTACATTTGGGATGACTCCGTCATTGAAGATGATGCCGTCATTCATTATTCCATCGTGGCAAGCAATTGTAAAGTCGGCAAGGGTGCTAAGTTGGATAAAGGGTCTGTACTGGGTTTCAACGTTGTTATTTCAGAAGGTCAAACTGTGCAAAAAGATATCAGAATCTCTTCCAAGTACATCGAATCAGGTCATGATACCTTCGTTGACTCAAGTGACGTCAGCACAACGGAACACACATTAGCCACTGAATATGTTGGTGAATCCGGTGTTGGATACTTGTACGAATCTGATTATTCTGACACCGATGATGAAACATCCAAGCCAGTAAACTCGTTGATGTATCAGATGGGTGAACTCTGCCTCTCTGATGATTCGATTGCATCCGCATCTCAGAACACAGTCAAGCATAAGAAGAGAAGAACATACTCTACGACGTCTATGGCTACTGATTACGAAGAGGAAGATTTTGAGAAGGAGGCTATTGCGACTGTTGTACGTGCCTTGGAGAACAACCATGACTTGGACACTGCCTTATTGGAGCTCAATACTTTGAGAATGAGTATGAACGTCACTTATCACGAGGTGAGATATGCTACTCTTTTCGCATTGTTGAGTAGAGTGACACATTTTATCGAGACTGGTACCTTGAATGCTAAAGAGGCAACCGATAAGGTTTTCAAGCAATGGTCTCCCCTGTTCAAGAGACAGGTGTTTGATGAGGAAGAAGAAGTGGATCTTCTGCAAATCTGTCACCAATTAATCAAGTCCAGAGAACAGGGAAAGCAGATCCTCCTGTATGTCATCTCCATTTTGTACGATATTGAGATTGTTGGAGAGGAGTCCATTCTCAAGTGGTACAGGGAGGATGCAGTGGACAACGAATACGTGGCAAAGTTTGTGGACTGGTTGGAAGAGGCAGAAGAGGACTCTGATGAAGAATAGATAGATTATCGAATAAAAAAATCAGCGTAGTTTTGTGTCACTTTCCCGTAGTTCAAACAGCTGTGGCTCATCTCCGAGAAGAAGAAAACCTCAGTTAGACAAAACAGACAACCGAACGACATCACAGATCACCGAATATCATTGAAATAATGAATGAAGAAACTGTCCGCTTGGAGAAGGCTATAGATCTCTATGAACAGGGAGCTTCAAAGGAGAATACAGGGCTCATGAGAGATGCCATCATCCTTTACAGAGCTGCTCTGAAAGTGAGTATACTATTATCATGATCTTGACGTGGGAACTGAGAGTACTGACTTGTATCGCAGCTGCATCCAGATGTTGAGAAATTCTACAGAAAGAAATTGCATGAAGAGCACTTGAAAGAGAAGGAGGAAACGGTGGCAAAACAAATGGAGCAACTAGAAGTGGATGAAGAGAACGAGATCAGATTGGATCCATGTTGGCTTCTCGACATCCTTTCGGACGATATTCTTATAGAAATCATTACAGTCCTAACACATACAGATCCTCGTGCTCATGTTGCTCTGTCATCAACTTGTAAACGTTTGTCAGGACTCTGCTTTGATCCGATAGTGTATAAGCATCTCTGTAAGTTGATATATCCACCTCAAGTCTATTCACTTGCCACGATCCAATTGAACAACATATCTGAGGATCAAGAAGAAATGGTGAAAAGTTGGGATTATAACTGGAAAGATATGCTCAATGACCGTCCATATATCAAGTTTCAAGGTGTCTACATCTCCAAGGTGAGTTACATATCAGAGGGAGTGAGGGAATATTCTTACTACGCACCTGTGAATGTGGTTACCTATTTCCGATATTTGAGATTTTATCCTGATGGGACAGCTTTCAAAGTGACAACGACGGATGAGCCAAGTGAAGTTGTCCCACATTTCCACAGGGAGAATCATTCATCGATCAAGATGAGTCTCTTGACCAATTGGCACATCGAAATGGATGGCCAAGTATACATAACGAGAAAATCTGCAGATTATGAGTTCATCGAAGAGTTGAAAGTCGGGCATCTAGGGGATAGAAAATATCATCGACTGAACTGGATAAGTTCTGGGTCTATCGATAAGGATGGAGAGAGAAGCAATTTCAACATGAGAAAGGAGAAACCATTCAATTTCAGTGCAGTTAAGAGCTACAAGGTGGACTACGGAGAGACCCTTTAATAACTTCATATTAGTATGCATGTTTCAGAGGAGCCCATCCCTATCAATTCCTCCAAGTATGGATTCATCGTTCAATTCAGTCAAATCACTAAGGTCCGAGAGATCAAAATCATCGTTTTCAGATCCATCACTGCTCAAAGGGGCCTGCATCGCTACTGACGCACTTCTGGAGAGTGAAGAGGAGTCAACTGATAGAGCCTCCTTGGAGAGGCCAAGTGCTGGATCAAAAGTCACTTCTAGCTTATTGTATTTTTGGGCCTCGCAGCGCTTTCTTTTCCTAGGAATTCCTTTCTTATATTTTTCTTGGAAGTCACTTACTTGAATTGTCTCAAGGTTCCCCATCTGAATGGCTTTCCTTACAAATAACGTCTCTTCTGCAATTCTCAACTTATTGTCATCCAAATCGAGTTTTGTCAGCGAATCTCTCAAGTCTCGTATCATTACTTCAGAATTCAAGAGGATGTGAACAAGAAGATTAACTCGCTCTTTCTTCAATAGGTGATCTGGCTCAACATGTCGAACATTTTTTGGCCACCAATGTGGTTTACTTCTTTCTTCCATCTTATATGGGTAGTGTGTCTGTTTCTTTGGTTCGATGATTCTTATCCATGCCTTGGCAACAGATTTGCAAGGCATCTGCTGCAATAGCCTAAAACATTCTTCAATGTGTGCCCTCACAGCTCTTTGGTCTTTCAGGTTAAGTTCCGTACTCTGATGATCCAAGCTTCGCCTTAGCTTACAGCCATCTTCATCGGTAACTGTATCCTCCAACAAGTGATCTGTTGTCTTTAGTGCATTTAGGAATGTATGCGTCAAGACTCCCAAGTCTTCGTCTTTAATAGAATGAGATGAGTATACTCTGACAACTCCTGTAGGCAACGAGAGCACCATGGCATATCTGTGGACGCTGTATTTATTCAAGAGACCGGTCAACTCTTGCTCTAATTCGATTGCAGAATCCATTTTCGGTTATGGCTTGTCATAGGAAATGGACATATAAAACGAAGAACAGGGATATATCAACTTTTTAACGTTATTCCGAACATTTCTCAAGAATGCATTATAGGCAAAATTGTACGGTTTCATGTATATAATTATTCTGTGTTTGTTAGAACGTCGTATCAGATTTGTAACAAGGCCGATTGAGAACGAAGGACATGGGAGGGGGGGGGGTGAAAAAGAAGCCGCCTCACAACTCAAAATAATGATACTACAAAAATACAACATCTATCAGAAGACCGTAAGAAGATATAGTTTCTTCTTAGGCAAGTTCTTGTGTTCTCCAATTTCGTCAAATTTGGCAAGTGGCATTATTGTTTCATATTGCGGATTTCCATATGCACGTGTGAATCCCAGTCATCAGAGAGAGTACAAAAATCTTACATGACAGGACCGAGAACAGACAGGATTCTTCTATTATACATGTATGAACTTGAACTAATATCAGTGTAGAATGTTCGGATACGAGGTACCATTTGCATGGCCATTCTGTTGAGCATTTTGTTGAGGGACAGACTGTGACTGAGCTATTGGGACATTGAATCCTGGTTGTTGCTGAGGTTGTTGCTGAGGTTGTTGCTGAGACTGTTGCTGTGGCTGTTGGGGATTCTGAACAAATCTAAAAGGGGCTGGGATATTCTGTTGATGTGATTGCATCATCCCAAACGGTTGAAGTTGTGGCTGCTGATGTTGAGGAAAATGTGGTTGTTGATGTTGAGGTGGGAATTGTGGTGAGTATTGGGCTTGGAACGGTGGAATAGCATGAAAAGTACCCATTGAGGGCCCTGAATCTGAAAGAGAAGACATATGCGGGATCGAAAATTGATGATGGTGATGTTGTTGTTGAACTGGTTGCTGTTCTTGTTTTTGTTGCTGTTGCTGCGGGAATGGAGTAGCTCCAGAGGAGAACGATTTCTCCGTGAGCCTTTCAATAGATGGGCTTCTAGAAAGTTCATGTGTTTTTGCTCTTTCAAGTAATCTTCTTTCTCTCTCCGCTGACTGTCTAGCCTTCTCTTCCTCTTCTTTTTGCTTTTGCAGTTCTATCTGTCTAAGTTTCTCCTCTGCCTCTTTCTCCTTTTGGATTCTTTCCTCATCCAATCTCTTAGCAGCCTCACGTTCAATCTCCTCGTGACACCATAGACATATGAAAACCTCATTTGAATTCTTAACCAATTCTTGTCTCACAGTGCGGTCTTGGCACTTCAAATGCTGCCATCTGTTACATCTCTCACATTTCAACATCTTGACACCATCGTCGTAGTTCTTTTCTCTGACACCACAGTAACAGTCGAATAACCAATCGCCTACGTCGAGTTCGATATCTTCAGTAGAAGATGGTTTGTACTCCTCCAACAGAGCTGCTCTTCTACTTGTAGTTTGTCTCCTAATGCGTTCTTCTGCTTCAAGCTCCAGTTGCTTTAACTTTTGTTTATATCTCTTTTGGGCCTTCGCTTTAGCGGCAATTTCTCTCTGACGCTCAGCTTCCTCTTCCTGCCTTTGTTTTTCCACCTTCATGTGTTCCTCCTTTTCTTGCAATCTGGAGGACCGCTTTCTATGGCTCACCAGATCATGGAGTTGTTGTTCCCTCTTCCTCTTCAGAATCTTTTTTCTAGTGACTAGATCTTCAGAAGCAAGATCATTGATGTGCTCCTTGATATTCTTGAACAATGGTCTATAATGGACTTTGCCCTTGATAGATTCAAGGAAATCATGAATCTGATAGATACCGATAGCGATGCATTCCCATTTCACATCTGGTTCAATCTCGGCGAAGTCAACTTCAGGATCCAAGTTCTTCGCATACTTATATTTTCTCGGTATCTTGATCTCAGGGAAGGCCAGTAAAGTACGCTTATAGATTCTGTTATCGCTTAAGAGATAATAGCTTTCTTTATCATCTTCAAAGATCGGATCGAATCTGAGTTCCTGTTGACGATCATACTTCTCCACTTGCTTTCTAAAGGTGTCATTGTATTGTAAGAATGTGACAAGAAGGTACAGGACCTCAAATTTATCAACCAATGATAATGATTGGTACTCCACAGGCTCATCTTCTGTTCCCAATACAGCAGTGAGATCACCCAATAGGAACCTTGCTCTAAAGCTGAAATCCTCCATTGTGACCTTTGTTCCAAGCAGAACAGCAGCCATGTTGGTTGCGATCTTTGGCAAGAGGTTCTCCTCGGTGAATCCAACGAGTTCTTCCTCGATGAGCTAGTGCTTTGTTAGTTGTTGATCAATTTAGGGGGGAAGGCAAACTGGCTGATACATACATCAACTGTCAGAGGATCGTTGGCCATTCTGACAGCACCACGGAAGTAAGTGAGCCATTGAATTACAAATGCATATCTCCAATCGTTACGTAGTTCTTTCAATTGGGCTTGATAAGTCTCTTGTTCCAGCACCAAGTGTGTGGGAGTTTTCAATAACTGGGACTTGATATCCTCGTCAACGAATTTCAGCCTGTGAGCCGGATGGTCCTCTGTGACCGGTGTTCCGGTCTTTGATCTGGACATCTTCGTATATATTGTTGTCCTTTGCCGTGTTAAAAAGATGTAAGAAAGAGTACGAAGAACGCGTAGTATTAAATTCGTACCGCGCGTTGTCCATTCACCTCTGCTTACGTTTTCAGTGTTAGCGCGCTTACCTAAGATTCCTTTGGGAGGGTGACGAGGATTTCAGCTTTTCCCCTTTGACGGGCACAAAATACAAACAGCAAAGACACACCAAATTAACACGCAGACAAGGTCGCACAGAGAGACATTTCTCCCTCTAGAAGGAACATCACGCCATCTCACATAGGAAGTGCTCAATTGAGGGGTTTCCCACGAGCTCTTTATTTCCATTCCCACATTCCCTTTTATTTTCTGTTGAGACAAACACCAACCTTTGCTGTCTGAGAAAGTGGCAAGATCTAACCGCTCCAAACATCAACACTTCAATCCAGTGAAGCGGTTAGGACAAAATCATCAACAAGCCTTTCTATAGGTAGTATCATACAGGTGGTTTTGCATTTAATTCGTTCTACCCATCCGTTAATCCTGGTTTATTATTCCCAGTTATTTATAGTCTCAGAATGTCGCAGGATAACAATTTGAACCAGGACTACTACATCAGCGCAAACTACCAACAGCAAGCAGTGCTGCCTAAGGTAAGATCCTCTGGATCATCTAGTTTAAGAAAAGTGCCATCCGCCGTGCCCGCCACCCCCAGAATGCTCAGGAATACAAGCGGCAATGTTCAAAACCAACTACAACAGACACCAGATGTTCAATACCAAACACAGCAGGCGTCCAATTCTGATGTTGATCCTCTGGGATCACCACGGCTTACGTACCAACAACATGCGTCGGGTTCAATGAGAGCTGACCCAACAAGAGATCCTATGATGTCGCCTTTGGTGAATAGGCCATCTGGCCAGCGGTCCCCTTCTAAGTTGCCACCATTGGATACATCGGGGCAGAGATCGATCTCTCAGGCAACCACACCAACGAGACTGTTGCCTGCGGCAAATGTCGATCAATTGATCCAACAAGAAGGACAAAGTAGTCCTTCGGGATCTACCAGTCAGCGGAAGAAGCCTTCACAGCCACAGCAGTTCCATCGCCGTTCTATTGGTGATTGGGACTTTATAAAGACTGTGGGTGCAGGATCTATGGGTAAAGTGAAGCTTGCTAAGCATAGACGTACAAGTGAAGTTTGCGCCATCAAGATTGTTCCAAGGGCTTCGAAATTATATGAGAGAGCCCATGCTAATGATCCACCACCAAATAACTCCCAAGAGCGTTTGGCACGACTGAAGGAATACAACAAGGAATTTGAAAGAGATAGAAGAACCATTAGAGAAGCTTCCTTGGGTAGAATCCTCTACCATCCTTTTATTTGTCGTTTGTTTGAAGTGAAGACAATGTCGAATCACTACTACATGCTTTTTGAATACGTCTCAGCCGGCCAAATGTTGGATTACATCGTATCTCATGGTTCATTGAAAGAACGCCATGCTAGAAAATTCGCACGAGGCGTCAGTTCAGCATTGGATTATCTCCATAAGAATAATGTTGTCCATAGAGATTTGAAGATTGAAAACATTATGATTTCCAAGACTGGCGATATCAAGATTATTGATTTTGGTCTCTCTAATATGTACTCCAATGATTCTTTGTTGAAGACCTATTGTGGGTCACTTTACTTTGCTGCGCCAGAGTTGCTTTCAGCCCATCCATATATCGGACCGGAAATTGATGTTTGGTCATTTGGCGTTGTTCTCTATGTTCTGGTTTGTGGGAAGGTCCCATTCGACGATCAAAGTGTTTCCGTCTTGCATGAAAAGATCAAGAAAGGCAAGGTTGATTATCCACCGTTCTTATCTCCAGAAGTTGTCTCACTATTGTCAAGGATGCTTGTGGTTAATCCAAATAAGAGAGCTCGACTATCGGAAGTTCTCGCACATCCATGGATGACAAAAGGATTTGAAGGCCCACCAGCGTCGTTCGTTCCTCATAGAGTACCATTAACTCTACCATTAGATTCAGAAGTTGTCGAGGAAATTGTTCGTCTCGAATTCGGAACATCGCAAGAACAGGTAAGTGATGATCTAACGAGAATCATCACATCGAAATACTATCAGGACGCTACACATAATTGGAAGTTGAATGCAAGTCGTCCTGAACTACAAGAAAGAATGAGTGTAAGCCCAACGATGGGATTTCACCCTCTTGTCTCTATTTACTATCTTGTTGATGAGATGTTGAAACGTAAGAAGACAAGACAGTCGATTGTTGACATTCCATTAGCTGTTCCTCAGGAAGAACCGCAGCAAAAGAAGTTCAGCACTCCCCAGTTGACTCAGCAGAGTACTTTTGCAGAGCAAAGACCAGTGGAGCTTTCAACTCCAACGCCGCAACCTCAATTGACTTTCCCAGAAGCTGCACATACAACTCCAACACATGCCGTCTCCCCAGTACCATTGCCAGATGCACAAGTTACTCACCCAGATGTAAGAGACCATGACGATCTTTTACAACAACAGCAAATGAAGAAGAATGAGGAAGTTAAGGGGTTAAACTCTATCTTGAGGAAGTTCAGTCAAAGAAGAGCCCATTCCATGAGGCGCCCGCAGGGACATGTTCATTCAAATTCTATAAGTGCAGGTGACTCGCCTTCTCAACAGGTTAAGATGACCGGTGGTGATAAGGAATCTATGCGTCGTGTTGGTAGTGTTAGAGTTGCAAGGACTCCCTTTACTGATGACAATGAAAAATCATCCCAGACAACCAAATCACACACAAGAACGGTCTCTGCTTACGCTGGCCCTCCTTCATCAGTAATTGGTGATGTCCCACCATTGCCGACGAATATTTCCACAACTGAGAAAAAGTTTCATCCAAATGCAAGAGCTAAGTCTGTGGGACATGCTCAACGTGATTTTTCCAATTTCGATGAACCAACAAATGCCCCTGCTCCTCCATTACCTACAGACCTTGATGATGGATTTTTTGATGATATTACCTTGGATGAGTTTAACGACAACGGTGCTACTTCTGGTAAGATACCACTAGCATCTCAGAACGCACAGCCAATTACTACTTTGAGAAGTGAGTTGTCAGAGGCTCAAATAATGGAGCAAGCTGCTAAAGCGCAACCAGGTTCAATGCCATCTATCGAACATCCAAGATCATTGTTCTTGAAGGGATTTTTCTCCGTGCAAACTACATCCACGAAGGCTTTGCCTGTTATCCGTGCTGACATTATTTCTGTGCTATCCAAACTTGGTGTTCAATTTACAGAAGTTCGTGGTGGGTTTGTTTGCGTTCACACACCATCTATTGGTGGTCCAGTAAATGAAGTCAGCAATGCACCAACAATTACTGTTACTGGCATCGATGACAGGAAGGAAGAAGATAACGGTGAGGGTGGTAGTTTGGCCTCGCAGAAGTCTTCTGGTGGTGACTCGGGTGACCACAGAAAGGGTCTCGAACTTAAGAACACTGCTGACAGTAACTATGTACAGGATAGTGACCAGCTGTCAACCCCAAGTTCTTCTCTGAAGAGTCACAGGCGTAAGTTTTCCATTGGTGGATCTATATTGGGCTACAGACGTAAGCCATCTATCGGTGCACCAGCTATTCCTCCAACTCCTGTTGCCGCTTCTAATTATCAAAATACGAACTCTCCGACAACTCATATGCAGGGTCACAATGAGTTCGATTCATCAGCCTCATTAGACTCTCTCAATGCGGCTGGTCATGGTGGTAGTGACATGTTGATCTCAAGCAGGATCGAACAAACTAGAGTGAAACCCGCATTGCCTCTGAATGCCTGTTCTAATGAAGGTGACGATGTTAATCCACAGACAGGCCAGTCGCTGTCTGTTTCGCAGAGTCGTACACCACTAAAGTTTGAGATTCATATCGTAAAGGTTCCACTTGTTGGCTTGTTTGGTGTTCACTTCAAAAAGGTAACTGGTAACACTTGGATGTATAAAGCTCTTGCAGGCCAGATATTGAATGAGTTAAACTTGTGATTATCCTAATGTCATTTTAATGATCTACGCCTATTAAAATCTCTGTAGAGGACATTGTACTTTGCAATATTGGTGAGTGAGGGCATAGTTCAGGAATATTGACAAAATTGAATTCAAACAGCTGGTAGAAAATACGTCTCGATTTCGGCAATAAAACTGCCACTGTTACCTAAAGAAAAAAGAATATTTTTAATAAGATACAATTATTGTAAGTTACTAATCGTGTAATTAATATGGAATTAATATGGAATTGGCCCTGAAAGTCAGTTGTTTAAAGGTCCTCGCAAAAAAATGAAATGCCCCACGTGGGGCTCGAACCCACAACCGTACGATTAAGAGTCGTAAGCGCTACCGATTGCGCCAGCGAGGCAATTGCTTAAAAGTTCAGAAACGTAGTTTGCCAATTTGAATTTATGGTTATGAGTCAGGGCAAATAACACCTGAACTGATTGATGAGTGGATTTTTCTAGAAGAGCTACAATCAAACGATCTGAATTGTTTTTGAGCTTCTTGTTTTTTCCTGTGTTCTATTACTTGAAAGGCGTAAAGTTATAAGGAAGAAAATAATAATGGTAGTGAATAATCCAAACAACTGGCACTGGGTCGACAAGAACTGCATTGACTGGACTCGTCAGTACTTCAAAGACATGATTATTGGAATAGGTGCAGAATCCGATGACAAGGCCCTATCTGTTGTTGTAGACAAAGTCACATCTGTTGAAGGTGATGTTGTTGTCTCCCAGCGTAAGGGTAAGATCATTAGTTTGTTTGATCTGAAGTTGGTGCTTGGATATGAAGGTAAGGTGAACAATAACGAAGCTAAAGGTTCATTAACCATTCCAGAAATTGCCTATGATACCGAGGAAGAGGAATATCAGTTCGATATTTCTGTCTTTTCTGAAAACAGTGATAACACAAAGATCAGGGAGGTTGTGAGACAGAAGTTGATACCTCAATTGAGAAAGATCTTAACACAATTTGGTAAGGACCTGATGATTACTCATGGTTCTGATATCCAGGTATCTGCTGATAGGGTTACCTCTCAATTCACCAAGGCTAATCAATTGGAGAGTTTGAAGACACCTGCAGAGCCAAAGAAGACTACAGCGACATCTACCACTACCACATCCAATTCCTTGCCAAGCTCTTCGACTCCAAACACCACTGCTTCATCAGTTCCAAAATACAACACATCCACACTCCATTTTGAGCCAGTATTTAATACTACAGCTGAGCAACTTTTCATCACATTTCTCGAGAAGAACAGAGTGGCGGCATGGACCCGTTCTAACCCAGATTTTGTAGGTGACATGATGCAAGAAGGTACTGAATTCCAATTATTCGGAGGTGGTGTTTCTGGTAAGATCGTCAAGTTGATTCCAAATCAAAAAATCGAGCAACTGTGGAGATTGAGAGACTGGAAGGACGGTCACTATGCTACTTTGACCATTGACTTCCACCAAGGTGACTCTGAGACTAAACTTGACGTTTTGTTCAAAGGTATTCCAGTTGGTGAAGAAGATGTTGTCCAAGGTAATTTTGAAGATTATTATGTCCGGTCCATTAAGATAACATTTGGATTCGGTGCTGTTCTCTAGAAAATTCAATTTGTCTCCAATATTTATCCAAGATTCTAAGGATCATTGTAGATTCTCAGAGATATGGACCATCAGCGTCCGCCAAGGGAAATGGTAGTGAAGAATATCTATTCAGAATACTGATGTCAATTCTTGTCCGCTCTGAACCTTAGGCTGAAGACTCTCTTTTACCTCAATGGAGTATCTATTAAAATCTGTTGATCCAGTCTATAAAGCTTTCTCCAGTGGAAAATTTAGTGTTCAAGTCATATTCACGTCTGGTGTATCTCAGAGTTCAGGACACTGGGAACTGTCAAATAAGCTTAAAGTTTTCTACAAAAGGAAATGTCACAATATTTTTAAGAACGTGAGATCTATTAGAACCAGTACATCGTCAGGCAGATAAATGGCAATATCTCGATTCCTATTTACAGATTGAAACAGTTCAACCATTGGACACGAAGAAATTACTGAAGAAGTACTGACTGAGACACTGTAAAATTTTAGAAAGTCCACACTCAGTGCACATACAAAAACTAAGGTTCATTCTGGGGCTTATAATTATCGATACAACAATGATCTAAGTCAGCAATTGGGAGGTTCTACAATCCAGAATCTCTCTTATGGGGCTAACTTTGACATCCACAATGTGTTATTGCGCAAGAGCGCAGCGCTGTAGAGTTGCATAGTGCACCGCTGAGTATATCTCTAATATGTGATTAGACTCTTGAGTTGACTCTTAAAGCAGCGTATCGTGGCACATATATTATATTCAACCCTATTTTTTCGAGAAAGCTAATCCTGCTTTTGAATCATTGCTCTTCTCGCTTCTCATGTCAACAATCTGGACACCAAGTATTGTTTACGTCATCACATAATCTTAAAATTGCATGTGATTAACTTCGAGCCGTCTCGGAGAGTTTTTACATGAAAGTGATTATTGTTCTATAAGAGTTGAGAACTCAGGACTGAGAGGGGTGCTGTTTGTGACTTGTTTGCTTCTGTTGGGGGCTACTAAATTGACGCTGTTTATATGTTGTCGTTGTGAAACGCTTGACAAAGAAAAGGTACTGTACTGAACCACGTTTTTTTGACACATCCTAAAGTATATGGTCTTCGTTGTTTACTTTGAACGATTATATCAGCGTGAACATTAACTATACAGACCATGGATAACATACCTAATCTTTCAAACTCCCCTAGGACACCGCAGTTCTTGAATCTCTCTCCTGATCTCAAGAATTTGAAGCCATCTCTCAAATCTCCAGCATTCGATGAGGGCAAGTTCACCCTTGCAGACATGGACTTTGAGTCTGCCTATGCATTACTAACACAGTCTCCAAACTTCAGTATGACACCGACGTCACATGGAATGCCTCCGTTGAATGATTCCGAATTTAAGGATATTCTGAACTTCAAATCACAGTCTCCGAGTCCCAACGTTTCAACTCCCGTGATGAATTTGGACACGCTCCACGGATTTCCACAATATGACGAGCTGCTCTCTGTAAATGAGACAAATGCACTGGAGCATTTCCTTGACAGTATTATCGAGAAGCCAGATAAGTCAAAGCAAGACCAGGTACCGAAACGCGACTTTCTCAGTGCATTCCCCAATGAGATCTTGACAGATTCTTCACCATTGGGTATCAATCTTCAGCCTCAACTGCAACCACTACTAGTGTTAGATAGACACAAAGAAGAGACAGTATCAATTGTGGTACAGCCTGAGGTAAAACCTAAAACGCAACGCAAGAGACGAAAGCTCTTGACCGAAGAAGAGAAGAAAATGCATCATACAACAAGTGAGCAACGTCGTAGAGGTCAGATAAAGGAGACGTTCGGTAGACTTATCAGTTTGCTGCCATTGAACCATGCGAAGAAGACTCAGAGTAAAAGTGTTGTCCTGGAGACAGCGGGCGATGAGATTGATAGACTGCTCAAAGCTAATAAAGAGCTCAGGAAGCTCTTAGAAGAATAGTAAAAAGGTTAATTAATGAGGATTATTCTTATGTAGAAGGTTTGAAAAGAACTGAATGGGACATGTAAATTAAAGAGTGGTTGGTATTAAATAGGTCCATTTGTTTGTCAAAAAGCAGAATAAATAGTATCGAAAAGGGAGAATGAAACCTCATGGATTCATGAAATGGTCATTGATATCAATATTGAGACCAGAGGCGAGGTTAGTCGTTGTCATCGACGGAAGACCACCACCTAGGAAATCCAGCATCATATGCATACCACCGCCTCCGCTGTAGTCGTCCACATCTGCAGGCAACACCTTGGAAACACCCTCTAAGAACCATACTTTATCTTTCATTTCTGTTGTAAATCCTCTTAGAAGTGAGTAATAACTTCTCATGATTCTCATAGCAGACAAGTCGCCAGACATGAGAAGAGCAAGAAAGGTCTTATCCAAGAGTGCTGGGAATGCAAAGATACGCAAGATGAAATCCGACTTGTACTTCTCATGATTGAGCTTGTCCAAATACGCTAACGTGATCAGATACGGAGAGTCAATCTCCACGGGGTATAGATCAGCAATGGATTCATCAAAGCATACTAGATCTGAAATAGAGCCATTTTTGTCATTGATGATGTCGCCCAAATCACTGAGATCAACAGAAATGAATTTGTAGAACCTCGAAGAGAGAGGTAATGGCCACACCGCCGTAAGGATAGTTGCAGCACCCTTCACGTGAAAGATCCACGCAGATGCTGGCAATGACGTTGGCGATGAAGTAGATGGTAATGAAGCATTGGCTAAGGAATCCATGATCAGAATGAGAGCAGATGCAACCAATGCATCAGTGTTTTCACCGGATATTTCCAAGACCGCCTCACGTAACAACCTGAGAGCTTCTCCTCGATGATAAGTAACATGCTTCTCGAAGCGCTTTTCAGTTCTTGATAAATGGGTTGCTGAAAATGCAAGTATTGAGTGCATCAAAAAAGGGTATTCGAAAGCAAGCTGAGGGATATCATCGATCCAAATTCGCTCTTCAGAGATACCAGCAGTTGTGATAGTCGGTGCAACTACCTCCGTATAATGATACATAAGTCGCAAATCCACAAGATTCAAAGAAGTTGAGCCAGTGAAGGCGCTTATCGAAGAAGGTAGCGGGTAGTCTTGCCCACTCGTCATCGGTTGATGCATCGATAGAGGCGAGGGCGCAGAAGTTGGCGACATTGTGGGCTGAGGAGAGATTGTTGGATTGTTCGAGATTGAACTTAAGTTGATTGATAAGTTATTCGAATTGCTGGAGATAGGATTCAGCATTGATACACCATGCATGGAGGTATCAACTGGAGGTGATTTCACAGTGAATGTAGGGAATGTCACATCTTGATCCATTAGAGATCCCACCTTAGGATGCTGTAGTATCCTAGCAGCAGTGATCTCTTCATTCACGGAAATTGGTGGTGGAGGCGGCGGTGTGCTGCTCTCAGAGACGCTCTGCTTCTTTACTAATGAGTAAGTACACTCAATGCCCATGTTCTTACACTTGGTGCACACCGGCTTACCCTCGTCACATTTCACACGCCTTCTCTTGCAAGTATCACATCCCCATTTGGACTTATTATGAAATTTCCGCTTACCTGTCGAGGTCTTGCTCACAGTCTTGCCGTCTTTCTCTATGAGATCCGTCTTTGCAGAGCTACGTCTTCTTTGCTGTTCGGGCAGCTTCAGTGACGAATCAAATGTCATCTTGATGACCGATTCTTATCAGGTATGAAGGTGGGTAAGTTTCCAGGATAGAATTGAATATGGGTTGATGTGGTTGATAGTATTGTTTCTCACGAGGTGCCACGCGTTCGGGTATTGGTTGCAAACAGGGAATAGACGCGTACTTTGGAACCAGCGGGAGATGGGAGGAGACAGTGCAAGAGTCCAGTTGAATCGACGTCTTTGGCTTGTTGAAATTGTCCTTCTCTGTCTCCAAGCTAGGCTGTGTGCTTTTAATTTGTTGTGTATTAAGCTCGTATAAAAATTGTCGTTTAGGGGTCAATAAAAAAAAGTTAAACGATGAAAAATTAGAGGTCGCACTGTCATGTGACACAAAAATTGGGAAGTGGCTACAAATAGAAACACATTGGATCCGATGATCAAAGACTTGTATTACCCCTTTAATGGTCGTGCGGATCCTCCTTAGCTGGTTCTGGATCCACGCTGATCATAGTATCGATTCTTAAGATGGCAATGCATGCCTCTAAGGCGGACTTCAAGGACTTGATCTTGGACATGGTTGGCTCCAAGACACCAGCTTTGGTCTCATCCACGATCTTACCATTGATAAGGTCCAATCCGTAATTTCTATAGTTCTTTCGCTTGACATCAGTAGGAAGAGCGGACTGACTAGCACTATGGTATGATCTTAATTTTGCAATCAAATCTGAGGAATCCTTAGCAGCATTGGCGGCAAGAGTCTTTGGGATTGTAAGCAACGCGTTCGCAAATTCGGCGATTGGCAACTGTTCACGGGACCCGACAGTAGTGGCGAAGTTTTCCAAGTAGATGTTCAAAGCAGCCTCTACAGCACCACCACCTGGCACAACGTTACCAGATTCCAAAGTTCTTTTAATCACACAAAGAGAGTCATGCAACGATCTCTCCATCTCATCTAATGTGTAGTCATTTGGACCTCTCAAGATGATAGATGAAGAAGAGTGAGCTTTGGTACCTTTGATCAAGATGCACTCATCATCAGAGATTCTCTCTTGGACAACTTCCTCAGCATAACCCAAGTAGCTGGTCTCGAACGTTTCTTCACCTTCCAAGTTGGACAAGTTACTGAGGAAAGTAGCACCAGTGGCTCTAGCAATTCTTCTCAAATCCTCTTTTTTACAACGTCTCACGGCCATAACGCCAGCTTCGACAAATTCTTTCAAACACAAATCGTCGATACCTTTTGTTGTCAACACCACATTGGCACCGGCAGCTATTATTTTCTTGATTCTCTCCAACACAATTCCATATTCTCTCTTACGAATCTCTTCCAATTGCTCTGGATCATCAATATTTATCTGGACACCAAGTGCCATTCTTGCCTTTTGTAGGTTAATATCCAAGACAGCAATCTTAGCACCAGAAATCTTCTTAGTCATAGCTTGGGACGCCACAGTGCAGTTCAACGCATAACCTTTAACCAGCTGAGATTCAGTGGAGGACTTACCATGCGCCTTAAGAATGTTCACGGCCTTTACAGGGTATTTAATTTCACCTTTACCGTTCTGAGTCTGAACAGCCAACATGGCCTCAACAGCCAGCTTTGAAAAGAAATCAGAGTCGGCACCGATGATTTTAGAGGACATGGATGTCTTTGCAATATTGATCATAGTTTCCTTGCCCAATGAACCCACAGGCTGTGACAACACGTCGTTAATGTATTTCGTAGCCTCTCTCAATGCAACTCTGTAACCCGTAATAATAGTAGTTGGGTGGATCTTGTTCTTCACCAATTCATTAGCTCTTTTTAGTAATTCAGAAGCGATGATTACAACGGATGTCGTACCATCGCCAACTTCTTTATCTTGTTGTTGTGCAAGATCAACCAAGATCTTACCAGCTGGATGTTGAACATCTAGTAAGCTCAGGATTGTGGCACCATCATTGGTCACGACAACATCACCAATGTCATCCACAAGCATCTTATCTAAACCAACTGGGCCTAGGGATGACTTGACAACATTGGCTACTGCTTGAGCCGCCAACACATTTTGATTACGGATGTCTTCACCACTAATCTTCTCACCACCAAGAACTAAGACGTCGTTAGCAACATTTCCCAAAATAGCTAGTCATAATTGTACTTACACAATGTCTCTGAGCGAGCAGCTCCGAACATTTGAGCCATCTTTCTGATTCAGTCGAGCTCTTGGTGTTGCAAATAATGGTTCGCCATCGACATCTTTTTGGACTTTTTTTCGTGCCCTACTGTGTAACTTCTGTATGGTCTGAAATTTACGCCCAGCGTAGTATTGAAGTCCCTTGAGATAGCTTTGCTAGAAAGGACTTATGATGAAATTTACGCTTGCACCTCTCCAAACTCCCCTTACCTACAAGAACATCAACATCGCTGTGTAGAAAGAAGATATGTGATTGAAGCAACACAAAACAAATCGAACCGAATTCTGCAAAAAGGGAACACCGAGCACAGAGAACAGGGAACAGTTAATAGAACTGTTAGTAATCTATGTGTAAATGTCTGTACATAGTATAAAAAAGAGGTTAGAAAAAGAAAGAAGGGCCTCTAACAATTCCCCTAGAAACCAAAATCAGACCCTTCATAGAATAACGCATTTCTTCTTTCTCTTGGTTTGCACAGCTTCAGGCTCAAGAGCGGCAACAATAGCCTCATCAAACACATTCTTCAAGCCTCTTTGGGTCAAGGCGGAACACTCAACGTATTTGACCGCGCCTAACTGCTTAGCGAGCTTCTCACCTTCCTCTGGTCTAATTGGAGCTGCGCCCTGTCTCTTTAGTCTCTCAATAATAATTTGGTCATCTCTCAAGTCAATCTGCGTACCAACAATGATAGCTGGCACTCCTGGAGCATGGTGGTGGATCTCTGGAAACCATTTTTCTCTGACATTCTCAAAAGAGGATGGCGAAGTAATTGAGAAACAAACTAGGAACACGTCTGTGGATGGGTAACTGAGCGGACGCAAACGGTCATAATCTTCTTGACCAGCAGTGTCGAATAGACCGAATGTGTATGGTTCATCACCGATCATCACAGTGACAGCATAGTTGTCAAAGACTGTCGGAACATAGTCAGCTGGGAACTTGTTGGTGGTATAAGATATAAGGAGACAGGTCTAGTAGGAATGTTAGTATCAAAGGTAACGAGACTTAATATCCGACACTTCAACGATGCGGTCCACTAGGATATTGAACAGTAACTCACCTTACCAACGGCACCGTCGCCCACAACAACACACTTGATGGTTTGCATTCTTGTCTTTGTTATCTAGCGATTGAGTAAAAAAATGAGGATCCTTTGCAAAAAAACACAGCCTCTCTTTATTGCCTCTTGAAAAAAGGAAGAAAGAGGTTAATTGATCGATAAGTAGAAAAGTTGGGATAAAAGATCAAATCCGATGGATCTATTTTCTGGCCTTTTGTTCACGTCGAATCGCTGGTTTTATCGTGAGACGTCTTTTTTCCCTTTGTCTATTTTGAACTTTTGATGGAAAAAGCTGAAACAACTGAGAAAAACAATAGGTAATATCCTAAAGTAGAAATATTACTTGATTGGGACGTGATTTTATATCATGCTTCACTGCAACGCTGTTCGTAAAGGGTCATTAAATTGTTTATGTATATCTACTCATCATGTTTGAGACACTCACACCCACATCCAGAGGCGCACTCTTCTGCTTGACGCCACCAGTCGCTGGCGCAATCAGCATGTAAAACATGTTCACATTTGTGACAGGAAAACACTCTTCTCTTCATCTTCAAACCACAGTAGGCACAGTTATCCAGATGTTCTAAGTTCCAGCATACTCTACCCTTGTATTCATCGGTTACTGGGATGGATAGTTCGTAGTTAAACTTCAAGATCTCAGCTCGACGAAGAATATGACCCCAAGTGTAGAGGATGTTAGCGTATTCATCCCTATACCTGTTATATCTTTGATCGTCTGGATCAATCAAAGTTATTCCGAATGAGTCCTCAGAGTATCCCAAGCTCACCTCATTGAACATCTCTATCTTCACATTCACATTTGGTTTCTGCTCTCCAATAACGCTTGAACTTCTTGAAAAGGGTAACTTATAGTTAGATTCAGAGTAGTTTGAGCCAGTTGTATCACTCATCGAAGTGAGTCTGTAATTCCTGAATGAACCTGTCTCCATTGGAGCATTTTCTGTAGGTTCTTCAGCGACAGAAACGGAGTACAATATACAGCTCATCATAGCAAGCATCTGAACGTTACCCAATCTCTCATAATACGACATCATCTCCTTGATCAACCATGTCCGACCAAAGGGATGAACACCCCAATAGAAGTTCTTCTTAAGGATGAAAGACAACACTCTCCAAGAGTCATAAAGATCTGTGTATCCATATTTGGCACAAACGTCAGCATTGTGCGATGCCAGTTCATCAGGAGCACCACCGGTGACACGATACTCTTCAGCCAACTCCATCTTGGATGGAATCAAATCTTTGAAGTCAAAGATGGCAACAACGTTCTTATTTTCTGCAGTCTGGGTATTGTTGGATTTCTCAGTCGGTAATGAATCTTTCTGTCGATAATTTTGAATCTTGAACACACCAGTTAATTTACTCCGTGTCCTAATATCCTTTTGTAAGATATCATTCCAATCATCATTCAAGCTATCATCACTTAGTTGGTCGTCGTCGTAGAGTACTTGGTTACTAAATCCACCTTGATCGAATTTCATAACTCTTTGGGCAGCTTTCTGCTCCTGCTTTGGGATGAAGAAACATACGAGTTGTCCTGTCTTGGTCCATGAGGCACCACAGCCCTTAGGGATCGGGGTGCTATCAAAAGAAGGCTCTGGCACTGTTCCCAAAACTGATGACCTCATTGGAATCAATTCATCTTCCTCATCTTCACTAGATGGAACACTCGATGGCATCGACGGATCCAAGTCTTCGACCTGAGAGAAATTCAAGCTCTCTGCCTCATCATCAGCGTGCAAGTTATCTAGGTCAATCTTTTCACCCATTAGGAACCTCAGACACGGTTCCAACGAGAACTTGGCGAACTCTGCATGCTTTGCCGTTATCTCATTCAAATTGGATAAGATCTCCTGTCTTTTTGCAGCTGTGAGATCCCGATTTTCTTCGATGCTAAATTTTGGTGGCTTATTTGGATATTCCTTTGAGAACTTGATTTCCACCCTCAAGAACACTAAATCATCTCCTTGTTCAGCCCATGGACCATTAAGCGACAATATCAACGTACCAGTAGAAACAGAAATCTTTTCAAAACGAACTTTTGGGAATTTGTGGCCCACAACGCTAACTTCTTCGCCAAGGTTATCGGGCGTGTTATCCATGCTTAGACTATTTGGATTTTGATCTTGCGGTGGAGCAAACGCCGACCTTCCGATCCTGACACCAGAGATCCAATTCAAGTGATCATCAGTGTTCATACTCTGACCCCGGCTCGAAACAAAGGTATCCTTTGTCTTCTTCAATGTCAGTTGATTATCTTCAGCACCAGGCTCTTCGCTATAAGTCCTATAATCATATGGTTCCAGATCCATTGGTTCTCCTCTATGAAAGTCCAGCTTCTCATAGAGTTCATCGTCCAACGACCATAGCCGCAAGTCACAGTCCTTAGACCATGTAACCAATTGAAACTCTCTGTCGTCAACACCACCTGTTGAATGTCTTTGTCTCCAAAGGAAATCTGTGACCCTATCCGAATGACCTTTAAACACATGCGAAGGTTTCAAATTGGATTCTCCTTTTAGATCAGAGTGATTTGCTAAGTATATTGCATTATTACCGCCTCTTAGAGGCATAATGGCACAGCCATGTCCAAATGGTATGTGTCTTGCTCTCCAAACGGGGAAGTCAGTAGATATGATGCTCGTTGGTGTATCAGTACTTTTGGATAAATCCCAGAACTTTACAGTGCCGTCGTTGGAAGAACTTACAATCTCATGTTCTGTCGTCCTGCTGAAATCAACACCATTGATCTTTCTATCATGCGCATCGACGCTATGGACTGGTTTAGCGTTGTTCCTCAAATCCCAGAGATAGAAGTAGTTGTCATGAGATGAAGCCAGTAAGTTAGGATTCTTGAAATTCCATTTAACTTGGGATGCACCGGCTCTCCAATCCGCCACTGAGTAGAAAGGTCTTTTGGGTTGACGAGTATCCCACGCTAGGACAAAAGTATCCACAGAACACGTTGCCAAAAGATCTGGATGATCTGGATGGAAGTTTATATCCGTGATGGCTCTTGTGTGGCCATGCAGGACATGTTCTATAGCTTGGTCTGCAGAACGAGCCAAGTTCCATACTGTAGCCTTTTGATTTGATGTTGAAATGACCCATGCTGGTTTCGCAGAGTGTGGTGACCATTGAACATCTGCAACCTCCCAAGACGTCAAATGGTGTAGCCATCTTGGAGGAGAGAATGGGTCGTCAAGGTCAACAACGTATAACCCACGGCGGCTAACGGTTCCTGGTTAGTTTAATGAGAGAAGTATTGTAAGAAGGACTCACCCTGCTAGCACAACGTCTCTACCACTAGGGTTTATTGAGACAGCACCGACGCCACCATCAACTCTTAATGAGAGAGAATTCCCAAAAGTAATGGATTCGTATGGGTTCGCCATTTGATCTTTTTCTATGGTTCACTTAGCGCCTGTTGTTGTCGTTGCCAGCCTTTTAGAAGAACAGAGGGATTCGGTCACGGACACGACGTCATACCAGTTAGCACCAACTATAGAGTCTGAAAAGAGACACCTCTGGGAATTTAAACTACATGTACCACAGCATAAGCCAAGCCCATTATCCATAAAATTCCCTAATCCCCGTATATAAATAGTATCCTTCCTTGAATATCATCAAAGCAATTATTAAAAGTAGTCAACTCCACTCCAAGTTGATGTATATTATCATTAGCATTTCATCAATGGACAACATCCATATTCTTTTTGTATTATCGCATAGCATCTTATAAGTTACAAGGCATCCATCGGGAGTTGCACCAGCCCTTGACAACGAACTGTGTTCCCTTTCCGAGGACACCTCTTGGCCCTATTTCCCCATTCTTCTCATCTTCAAGATTCACCCACGGTTTCAAGCCTTTGGATTTGGCCGAAGGTACCACCCCGTCCATTCTGACATACTCAGGAGTATCGTCACACAGAGCGTCAACACGAGGAGGCAACACCACACACTGCCATAGTCTCTGGCGGACAAGAAGCGCAAATTCCCTTTCGGAGCCTTCATAAGTTGATGGGTCATTCAAGTATTTCTCTTCCTCATCCTGAGTGATCTCAGGTAGAACTCTTTGTTGTCTTGCGTTGGACTCGTGCGCGTAGAGTCGCAAGAACTGTGAGTTGATTCTAGATTCACGAGCCCTGTGTACAGTGACCTGGGAAGTGCAAGAAGGTTGTGAAGTCACCTTGTATGTTTCAAGTTCTCGAGATGGACCAGTATGCTGACATCTCAATGGTAGTTTATCATCTGTCAACCGCGGTTGTATATCAAACAGTAGTTCGTTCTTACTTTTATAAGCTGAGGCCGTAGCGGTTGTCAAAGACCTTATAGAGCGGGTCAAATTTGACACGAATGATGACTTTTTGTTGATTGTCTTAGTGTCTGGACTCACTTGAGTGACTGGCTGTAGTTTGGAAGTGATAAAGAAATCGTGGTCAATATCATCCATGTAACTGTTTCGTGAGGGTGACTCCAGTGGGTGCCAATCACAAGGCTCGGAGTCACTAATCGAAGTGAGCAATGAGCTTGATGAAGCGACAGAGACAGAGATGTCTTGAGATGATATACTGTCTCTAAGACTAAACCTCCTCTGGTGTAATACGCTTTGTAGTGAGGGCGTTGTTGTGCTTGTAGTACTGTATGCGCTTGAACTTCTCTTCGGTGGGATGGGGATCGCCAGAGATTCATAGTCTCTGTTCTCCAACATCGTGGATACTGTGATCGCCATAGTGTGGTCCTCTCTTATGGCATTCGTCGATCAAACGTATGGCATTGCTCTCCAAAGGGCCAACAAAAGGATATCCCTTTGCTTTTATATGGAGTTGATGCCTAAACGGGGAAGCGCCGCTTAAGGAAGTTGGCCTCGACTCAGTGGTCGGCCCACGCAAAAGGTCATTTTGGTGGAGGGACGTGGGTTAGTGCCACGCAAAATGTCTGGCCGATTGATTATATTGTGGGTTGCAACAGTCTGCCAAGTATGCTGCCCAAGTACAATATCATAAGTGCTTTGGGTTTGAGGTTATTCTAGAGAACTACTCTTCCCGAAAATGACACCAAAGGACACAGATATGGAGTTCAGGCTCTAAAGCCCAGAATTAGAACTCGCTCCTGATGACCAATTCCTTCTGCGTTCCATAGCCGTTGGATTGTGCGTTAATTCCTCTCAGTTCCGCGCATATCACAAAAACAGAGAGGAAAAGTTGGGAAACGGAGAATCTGCAAGCTTTCGCCGAAACAGGAAAATACTTCCAGAAAGATGGCCAGAGAGTTACCTGTAAGCGGGAGGTGTAGCCCGAGGTGAAGGGCAGTCGTGTTTATACATCTACAGGAACTATGATTCACTATTCGGAGAACTCGAAACTAAAGAATACTCACCCCGGCTCCAAAGGGAAGAAGTGGCATTGTTTATGCGGCGTTTAGATGATGCCTCTCACTCCAAGAGCTTCAGCCTGTCCCTGTTAACTAGTTGGCAACACTGTTAAGCCTCTTATAACCCGCGGAAATCTCCAGTTCCAAATGGGAAGCGGCGACTAAATTCGCAACTTTTGCGGTACAGTTGCCTCTTTTGGAAAACTCATGTATCCCAGGTTTCTGCCAAATTCTGTCCGAACCGTGAAGGTGCTCTGAGACATCACTACAATAATGTCCTATTATGAAGGTTTATAGAAGTCCCTATTCAAAAAACAGGGAGATATGTAAAGAGTAGGAGATTGTAAAGGGGAAGGCGCAGTGTATTATCGCCCCACACTTGTATCATATGACCCTACTGGTATTATAGAGATAAACTCCGCTTTGAGAATGTCTCTAATCTAAGACTTCAGGGGGACCATCATTTTGATACTTCACACTTAACTGACATGGGATTAGATTGGTGACAAAGTCCAGATTAGATCTGTTGAACGCAGAATATGCTTAAAAGCTGGTAGAGTTCCAATCATCTTACAGTACTGATTCTAATGCCTATTCAGTCACAAAAGCAGAAGCAGTAAGGTCAAGTAGAGCTGCATTCAACAGGAGAAGGCAAAATCCTATAAGCTGAATCAAAGCCTTCTAAGGCTCATTTCTTGCATGAATTTGAGAGAAATCCGGCGAGCTGTGCTGTCTGTGTGGCAAAAACAATCTTATCGTTGGTATTTCTTGTACTAAGATTATGCGGCTCTGGTCAGCAATCTTGACACAAATCTGCGGTTCGGACCACAGTCCAGATATGATAGGCGATTACCTGTACCTGCGGGTGTAACACTACGAAATCAATAGATAACAAGTCACAAATTAACTGGCAGAACTTTACTCATATACCTAGCCTCCTAATGTTGCAAAAGTATTCTAGCGGGTTCATCACCAGGAACTCATAAATGAACAACAAGACCAACAACATACAGTCAATCCACATAATCTCCTTTACAGGTTTATTCTCCCACGCCCATGAAAGACCCAATATCAACCCACCCACGGGGATTCTGAAACCAACTCTCCAATATCTATTGAGATGATGGATTCCCGGGTCAGTTCTATCAACATCCAAGAGCGCCAAGACTGTCAGCCCTACAAGCGCAATTAAGATACCACTATGGAAATAGATCAGTATGCCAAATTCCCCCTCTTCCATATGTGGTTCAGTCAGTTTGCATAGATCAGCACCAGCATCACCAACAACTAATAAGGATCCAATAACGAAAAAGTGAGTGTAATAGAAAAGCATGGCAGTCGTAGCCGAACGTCTCAGGGAATGGGTGGCTTTCATAGACCCATCTTTGTTGGAATAGATGCCCATGAATATGAACGCCATGATCAACATACTAATACCTTTGGATAATTTATCATTCCAGCCACTTGCCAATGGCGACCCCGCACATATCGAATACAAGAATTCTCCAATGGCAATAATGAAAAACGCATGGAATCTCTCATCCTCATGCTCAATGTTCAGTGCTGTAGAATACTCCAGCTTCATCTTTCTCTTAAACCATGGATGCACACTGATACAGAATACAGCTTGTTCCACTATGAATAGACATAGAGCGAATATAGCTCTCCAGCCCAGTGTTGGAACAAGAAAGATGAAGAACCAACAACTGGACATTATAACCACAGAAGTGGAATATAATCTCATCTGGAACCTATGTTCTTTAATATAAAAGGAGTAGAACATGAGAATACTCGCAAAAGTTATCCCTGATAGAGCATAACTTATGATAATAGCTCTCCATGCACCCCAATTCTCAACTTCATCAACCATCTCACAGTTATTCACGTAGATCAACAAGAGAGCCAATTGCCATATTACAAAGACACGTTGCAACAAGTCCTGATTGAAATAGTAGTTCATAAATTCCTTTAAAGATGACCAGATGGTCCATGCTGGAACAAACAACAGGATATACTTCGCAGCAGCAAACCAACTGTGTTCCTCAACTGCATTCGATGCCAAATTTGCTGCAACACCAACGTAGACCAAATCGATAAACAATTCGAGCGTTCCTGATGATCTCTCATTCTTGGTACGGAACAAAACACCATTGTGGAAATAATTTAGGGCATACGGTTTTGTGAAGTATGGGTTCAAATTCGGGGGATCGATAAAGTTGACTTGGACATCTCCATATTTCTTTACAAATTCTTCGACTTCTGCGTTCTCTTCAGATGCATGATGGACCTCCGATTGAGAGGAAACCTCGTTGTCCTGCTCAAATATGGGCAGCACAGGCGTAGATTTAGATGTCATCCTAGCGGACTTATGGAGAAATATGAAGGTTCCTGATGGGGAGAGGCCGCTATTTTATATCTGGAAGCAAGTTCTGAATTTCACACGGTGGATTTTCAGAGGAGACACTCCTCGTGCAGGAAAATTTCCGGTAGGTGCATATTTGAAGCGCTTAGCTTTCTACGGGAGAAATAATTGGATGGACAATTACATCGAGAGGAAGAGAGAGCATATGTATTTCATAGTATCAAAATCCAAACAAGCGAGACTATAAGTACTTTAGAAAATCAGTGAGCAGTGAACCCACCAGAGGCATAGATGGTCTGACCAGTGATCCAGTGCCCTTCAGTAACCAAGAATCTGATAATCGGAACGATATCTTCAACTTTGGTCAATCTTCCTCCAAGACCCATGGTCTTAAAGAAAGCCACAGACTCATCAGTCTCTTGACCGTACAGGAATGGGGTATCCATTGGACCTGGGGCAACACAGCAGACATTGACACCCTTTGAGTGCAACTCCTTGGAAGCAGTCTTTGCGAAATACTCAACAGGTGCCTTTGCACCTTGATAAATACCGTAGGAATCACAATAAGCAGCCAAGAGAGAGGTGACCAAGAAAACAATTGACCCGTTCTCATTGATGTACTGCGAAGCATACTTCAAGAACTGGAATGAAGCCTTGGAGTTGATGTCAAACATAGAGTCATACTCTTCGGTGGTGACTTCAGCAATTGGTTTCTTCAAAACCTTACCAGCGTTATTAATGGCAATGTCGACACCACCAAACTTAGCCTTAGTCTTTTCGAACAAAGCCTTAGCATCTTCTTCCTTGGCCAAGTCACCCTGGACACCAATAGCATCAACACCTAATTGGGACTTCAGTTCTTGGATCAATTCGTCAGCCTTTGCGGATTCAGAGGAAGAATGGTAAGCGATAACAATGTTAGCGCCCAATCTTGCGAGTTCCTTAACCGTTTCCGCACCGAGATTCTTCGTACCACCAGTGACGATTGCGGTCTTGCCTTTTAGTGAGATATCGATTGGAGCCATTGCAGTTGCAGTTGCGGTCGTAGTTGTTCTTGCTTCTTTTGGATTGCTTTGCTGTTCGTCGAGAGATTGAACTAGGAAGAGGTCTCCCCTTTTATAGTGCTCCACATGTGTGCAGGTCCAATTGGTCCGGGGACGTTTTGGTTCAGAGATTAGTGTATTGTTATCTGTTCCAGAACCATGCGAACTGCATATGGCCTCCGATTATGAACTCCTCCATGGGGCACCGCCACTTGGTTCCATTAATTCCACCAATAGATTAACGCGAATCTAGCACCTATGGCCATTTACTTGATCATCGTGCATATGAACCATACCGAACATACATACAGTAGAACACCCTAAAGGTTCAAAACACAATTTACGTGACACTTCGCTTCTGTCGCATATTCTTGCATATCCTCGAAAATTTCCTCTTTCAATCGCTGAGGCCCCGTAAAATCCGCCAGAAGATTTGTAGGAGTTATGTCAACGTTACGTAATATTAGCTGTTTCACTTATGTAACAGATCGCTTCAATAGGGTACAACTGTTTTTCTCTTTCTTTCCTTTGCCACAAAGGACGAACGAATAGACCAACGCGACCGAGATGTCTTACCAACCGCTGTCAAATCCACCTGAGTACGCTGACAATACTGGTGCTCCACCGCATGATCCATTAGCCGATGACTTCAAGTATGACACCGTGGTTTCAGGGTGCGAGCTTAGTATACGCCAGCAGTTTGTACGTAAGGTGTACACTCTTCTCTTTTGTCAACTCTTGCTCACCACGGGTATCGGTGCTTTGATATGTATGAATGACAGTGTCAAGACATTTGCTTTAACAAATATCTGGCTTTTCTTTGTGAGTATCTTTGGTGCTATTGGTACCATGATTGGTGCTTATGTCCAAAGTAGAAAATACCCTGTCAATCTGGTGTTGCTCTTCTTCTTCACACTCTTTGAAGGCTACACAGTTGGTGTTGCTACAAGTTTATATGATACAAACATCGTTGTGGAGGCTATGGTTCTGACTCTCATCATCTTTATCGGATTGACTGCTTTCGCTTTCCAGTCCAAGTATGATTTCACAAGCTGGGTCGGTGTATTGAACTCATGTCTCTTTGCCTTAATTGGTATTGGTTTCATCTGGTTTTTTTTCGCTCCATCTAGCACCATGGAGCTCGTATACAGCTCCATTGGAGCCATTGTTTTCTCTGGTTATATCCTCGTTGACACCCAGTTGATCATGAGAAGATTCAACATCGAAGATGAAGTCCCAGCTGCGATCAATTTATATTTGGACGTCATCAACTTGTTCTTGAATATCTTGAGAATCCTTGCTTCTCAAAGAGATGACTAATTTTTTATTTAATGACTTCTAAGGTGGTATGCCGCTTCTGTCTTTCTTCTTGTAGTTATGGAGCAACTCAAAATGTGTCACTTTTTTTCATCTGCCAGCGGAACGTGTCAACAAAATCTGTGGCGGGGGGAGGAGGAGAGAAATTGGAAGTTGCCGCCCATCAAACCAACAAGAAATCGTTTAAACAAAAACAATCCTTCGCTTGTTTTGCACACTGTAAAGAGCTCAAATAATGGCAGAGAATCGCAATTCGAGCAACAGTTGTGTGTATTGCAGATAATGATACTATGTCGCCATTTATTAACACGTCCAATTTAGTGCTCTATACTACTCTTACACTTAACTCCACTACTCTATTCACGTCTGAATCATCGCTATTACCATCGCTGGGATTGTTCTCTCTAAGTGAGAGTGTGGGATCACAAATGGCCATTATCAATGCCTCTTCCACTCCGATGGGACAGATCCCCTTGGAGATCAATGGTGTTTCTATTGTTTTGATGTACGTCAAGGAGTCAGTAGAGGGAGATATTATCACTGTCGTGACCGCTACGGATTTTTCTGCTGGAAAAATCTTACCAATAACCACAATTCAGAGATTATTAGAAGAATGGAAAATCTTTAAAAAGGATGAAGATACACGTACAATTCAGTTTAAGGTCATTTTCAACCATATTATAAAGGAAGTTGAGAATGAATATTCACGAAGTGGGTTAGAACTTTCCAGAGAAGAATTACAGAGGACAAGGGAAGTAATGGAAAATAACATCGAGCAAGTTGTTGAACGCAATGAAAGAATAGGGCTATTGGTGGACAAAACTGATAGACTGACAGAGTTGAGTAATGGATTCAGAGGAAGTGCCGTCCGAGTAAAGAGATCAATGTGGTGGCAAAATGTTAAATTTTGGGTCATCTTGGTTATCGTGCTATTACTTATATTGGGCGTTCTGATGAAAGCGCTTGCATAATGAATTAATGACATTCTATGAAAATCAATAGATCACCCCTGGTGCAATAAGTGGCTGGAATCCACTTGAAGTAGTAGGTGCTGAGAATTCACTCATATCACTATCACATACAAATTTCTCACTGATCCATGTCTCAATGTTACTCACTTGGTCCTTGGAGATGATGAAGTCATCACTAGTGAGGTCTAACAATGGAGCTCTGACGTTGATCACTTCGACCTTCAATGCCTTTGCCACAACTTCAAATGAAACCACAGCTGGGAAGTTTATGTTGCGAAACATCAAAGGTCCATCAGGTCTTGCCAAAAATACACTGACACCTCTAAGATTTGGGAATGTGACATTGGAGATTTCACGAAGATCGTTACATCCATTGATCACAAGGTTCTCAAGTTGATTAGCATGTTCGAGAAATTTGAGAGACAACAAGTTATCCAAATTCCTCAACGTCATTTGTTTTACATTGGAGAAAAGTGGACTGGGCTCAAGATATCTTACTGAACAGCTGTCGAGCTTCAAGCTCTCAAGGGGATGCTGTCCTATCTGAAACATACTGACAACTTCAAAAGTTCGCCCTTGGATAGTTAGCTCGTTCAAGCTAGGAAATTGAGCCAGAATATCTGCAAGGTCAACCATCAGCGGGATACCAACTCTTATTGTTCTATTTTCTTGTTTTAAGCTCAAAACCTGTAGCTTGGGAACATCAAGATGCCTTAGGATGTCGTTGACTTTGGTTGAAGCTCTAAACAGCGGAGACATTGTCATTACCAACGTTTTGAGTCTTGGAGCATTGATCTTATAATCGAAATATGTGAGCGATGTATGCTCAGTTTGATCTGGACCTAACCTTGATGACATGGACAGTAACTTGGGGAAATCCAAGACAATGAAATTTGATGAGCTTCCTGCGTCAAGGTTTAAATGAAACAGAAGTACTTCTTTTGCGTTAGCCTCATCAAGATGGAACACAGAAGGAAATTTGAGTTTTAATATCAAGCCTTGTTGCACCAAATTCTTGATAACAGAGCTGTAGATGATTTGTTTGAGATTTCCTGCTTTCACGTTGCCAAATGTGAGAATCCATCTTAATGTACTTCTTGTTGACAAGACCCCTTGTAAGATCATGAGATCTGCTAAAGTATCTTTCTCCGTGACAGTTGGTAATGACATCTCGTGTACTGGATACATTTTCAAGCTGGTCAGAAGAGCAGCCCTGTGATATTGAGCATCTGCAATCAGATGTATATGATGTCCAAATGTTACTGTCCTTTGTGATGGAATTGCTGTCATCTCATGTGTGATCCCAGGTCTCTTCAACCAAGGTAATAACAGCGCATCATCAAGGAGTGTTGAGAGCGTCTTGATGTCACAGTACTGTGCGATATATGACAAGAGTTCTTTTGGTAATGTAATTTTGCGTTTTTCACTGTGAGTAGTTCCCACATCTGACATGTGCATAGTGAGTAATTAATGAGCCAAAGGAAAAAAAACAGCTATGAATGTACTACCAGAGAAAATCAAAACAATGCTGGCTGATCAATAATCAACCTTATTGAAAGCAATGTTGATTCCTTCAACCTTTTAAACAGTTCGAAGATTTGTTCATCATGAGGGGAAGCGCCGATGCACCACTGTGACACAAAAAGTTCCCCAAGATGACTTTATGCCGAAATTGTTGACAACGTTGAGTCTGCTACATATTCTAAACAAAAGAGAATGTCAATAGAATCGTCAAAATTAAGATCCACTAGTTATCTGTTTCACTCACCGTATCCTCCCTCGATACTCCTTTTAGCTTCTTTGTAACAGGCTCTGGGTTCTCTGGCTGCGTTTCATCATTATCCAGGGTTTCAATACTTTCGTTGTCATCTACGGTGTCATTACTGCCGTTCACTCTTGAATCATCCTGCACTTCTATTGTTTCATGCGCATCCACCGTATTTTCTGCATTGTTGGTGGTTGTATCACTTGTCATGGATGAGGCAGCAGCAGCAGCAGCAGCTTTCTCCTCACGTTTTCTCTGTTTCTGTGCATCTTTGCGAGATTGGAATGAATCAAGTTCTTCTCTTACAGAAGGTATGAATGATGAGAACTCTGCTTGTTCGAGGGCACTGATTACATCTTGTGGTCCTATTGTTTTCCTGTCAAACTTTTTAGCATTCTGTCTTGCACTGGGTTGGTGTCAGTACTGGAAGTCAATGAAGAAATACTGCAAGATTAACATACTGTACTAGAAGATAGCTCACAAATACCGTTGCACTTCTCTGTAAGGCAGTGGAGCTGTCCTTTGAGACTAATCCGCCTTCAGGTAAGATAGCTCTTGCTAGTCTGTTGACCGTTGCCTTTGGGAATAAAATATCTTCTATTGAGATCTGGTCTCTCTCCTTCGAAGATACTGGATGACTTCCTTCTGGGTTCTTTCTCCAGCCCTTTGGTGGCATTATGCTTGAGATTCAACTGTTAGTGCCCTATAGAAAAGAGAGGATCTGTAAGTGTAAAGTGGTCAAATATCTGAAGCGGAAGACGCGTTATTGGAAAACGCGACAGAGGTGCGCAAGTTTCCTTATTTGGATACACTGCGAAAATGTGGCGAGCGGCGTCTCAATATGGTAACTCGATGTGCCTCAGTGGCGCAAATTTTGCGCACACACACAGTGGGAAAAAAACGAGCTAATCGCACGCTGAGGAAACATAATCAGCCACGAGTGATATAACTTTGAGGAGGGTTTGCCTTGTTGTAAGATCTGCAGAGACTTTGGCAAAGGTATAGCTGTGCTATTGAGGACTCTATCATTCTCATTGGGTTACAAAGGTCGCCATTTTCTCTATAGGACAGAACATTCGTGTGTGTTTGTTTTTTTACTTGTGGGGGACAACGACAGTCATCGAGAGTGTGCTATATAAGATGAACGACGGTACGAGCGCCCAATCAGCGGCTGAGAAATTGCAAGAGAAACATGATAGAGAAGTGGAGCTAAGGGAACAGGATAGATGGCTACCTATTGCCAACGTGGCCAGACTGATGAAGAACACATTACCGTCTACAGCAAAAGTCTCAAAAGATGCCAAAGAGTGCATGCAGGAATGCGTATCAGAATTCATCTCTTTCATAACGAGTGAAGCAAGCGATAGGTGTCTATCTGAAAAGAGAAAGACCATCAACGGTGAAGATATATTGTTTGCCATGACGAGCTTGGGATTTGAGAATTACTCTGAAGTGTTGAAGATTTATTTGGCGAAGTATAGAGAGCAACAAGCTCTCAAACAGGAACGAGGTGAGAATAGAAGACCCAAGAGACAAACACAAGCAAATAGTGTTTCGATATTTGATCAGCATCAACAACTCGAGCGAGAAATCACGAATATCCCACTCCATGAAGGTGGTGACATCGATATCCAAAATCACATTTCTAATGACATTATGAACGACATTAAAGTTGACGAAGACGACATGCTCAATCTTGATGTACGTTCTGATGAAGACCAGCATGGTCAGGAGCCGACCAGCGGACCCAAGGCTGATGCTGAGAGACAGGATCAAGCACAACAGCAGGAGCATGGCTATGAATCTGTCATGAAAGCAGAAGATGACGGTGTCTTGTATCAGTACTCTGATCAGTACTAGTTTCATCTTGCCTACTATTTATATGTTACGCGTTAACGTCCCGTGTCTTATGTGTGTTTCTGTTTGTTTGTGGTTTTGATGGATGCATGCTCTGAATTGCATCGCTATAACGAGTCTACGAGAAAGCAAGGTTTTGTTATCCTTGGATTGGACAGTGAACTGATCTTGGAGGTGAAGATGTATGTGCTATGTATCGAAAATGTACTATATCCGTAGTTGTTTTTCTGTCTTTTCTTGGATGGGTTTGTTGTAGGTGAACTGATGATTTTAGGCACTTCTAGATGGAATCTCAACATTCCTTCGAGAACTCAGGTCAGTTAAATAACAAAGACCTCAATAGGCCCACTGATCAAGACCATGATACCTTAAGGACCGAGAGATGAAAATGACGACGTACAAGGATCATAGGATACCTCCGCGGATCCCGAACACCGAAACGCCGTCAACCGGAACCCCCGTTCTCTCACAGAAAATCGTCAACATCTAAAAGAACAATAACCCTTAGAAACAGAAAAAAAAGTACAAAGCAAAGGGGGGAATAAATCACTCGCTTCTCCCGATTGACTGCAACAACTACAACTACAACACACACTGATAACAAATGTTGTCTACTAGAGGCTGTGCTACGCGTGCCGCTAGGGCCAGTGCTGTTCGTCGTGTGCTCAAGCGGACCATTCCGGTGGCGTCACAACTCAGGTACGCTACATTCGTTGCTGTACCAAAGGTCGAACAGCACATAATCCCACAATATGCCACTGATGAGATCCTCCATAGGGATGTTCCAATGACTGATCTTTTGGAACACCTCAATGGCTTGAAACCTCTCAGTGCTAAGGATGACAAACCAGCGAAGACCCCAGATGAATCTGACAAACCTCAGAACGAAGAAAAACATGAAGCTCCTGAGAAACCCGATAAGCATGATAAGCCTGCTAAGCGCGAGAGAAAGAAGAGAGCCCCAGAGATTATCGAGGAGACTACGGAGATTGCCTCTGATGCCAAAGCTAAATCATCTGCTATTGCTAATGGCACCTCTTCAGGCGGCCAGGGTGATGATGGTGATGGCATTGATGATATCGATGGAAAAAGCCCAGTGGCTAAACTCTCAGTTCCAGAAGTATATCCACAAGTTCTTGCATTGCCAATGTCTCGTCGTCCGCTGTTCCCCGGTTTCTATAGACCTGTTGCCATCACCGATCCACAAGTAATTAAGGCAATCAAGGAACTAGTTGAAGCTAAGAAACCATACATTGGTATCTTCCTGTTTAAGGACGAGAACGCTGATGGTGACGTGATCACTCATAAGGATGAAGTCCATGAGGTTGGTGTCTTTGCACAAGTGACATCTGAATTCACCTCTAAAGATGAGATGACAGGTACCGATACCATGACTATCATTGCATATCCACATACCAGAATCAGAATAGATGATCTTTTACCACCAAAGACGCAACAAGAGATTGACCAAGAGCAAGCTGATAAGACCAAGACTTTTGAAACTGAGGTCGAAGCTGAGTTGGAAAATGAAGGTAAAGATCTTTCCTTAACAACTACTCAGCAAGAAAAGGAGGAGCGTGTTTTGAAGAGACTTGATGAAGAGAATGAGTATAATCCAACTGAATTCATCAAAAAGTACGAAGTCACCAGAGTAAACATTAGTCCCTTGGAGGATGAACCTTATGATAAGAAATCTCCTGTCATCAATGCATTGACATCTGAGATCTTGAAGGTTTTCAAGGATATATCTCAGATGAACAGTATGTTTAGAGAACAGATTGCCACTTTCAGTGCAACGATGCAAGGATCCACAAACATTTTTGAACAGCCCTCCAAGTTGGCTGATTTTTGTGCTGCTGTTTGTGCGGGTGAGCCACAGGAACTGCAAGATGTCTTGGATTCTTTAAACATCGAAGAAAGATTGGAAAAGGCACTTGTCGTGTTGAAGAAGGAGATCATGAATGCTGAATTGCAGAACAAGATATCTAAGGACGTTGAGAGTAAGATTCAGAAGAGACAACGTGAGTACTATTTGATGGAACAACTGAAAGGGATTAAGAAAGAGTTGGGCATCGATGATGGCCGTCAAAAGCTCATTGACACTTTCAAAGAAAGAGCTGAAAAGCTCAAACTACCACCAGCTGTTCAAAAAGTGTTTGATGAAGAAATCTCTAAAATGGCTACCTTAGAGACTGCAATGTCTGAGTTTAGCGTCACTAGAAATTACTTGGATTGGCTAACACAACTTCCATGGGGCAAATACACCAAGGAAACATTTGATATTGCCAATGCTAAGAAAATCTTGGATGAAGACCACTATGGACTCGCTGATATCAAGGACCGTATCTTGGAGTTCATTGCCGTTGGTAACTTATTGGGAGCTGTTGATGGTAAGATCATCTGCTTCGTCGGTCCACCGGGCGTTGGTAAAACCTCTATTGGTAAGTCTATTGCTCGTGCATTGAACAGAAACTTTTTCAGATTCTCCGTTGGTGGTATTTCTGATGTTTCTGAGATAAAAGGTCACAGAAGAACTTATATTGGTGCATTGCCTGGTCGTATTATCCAAGGCCTGAAGAAGACGCAGTCTCAGAATCCGTTATTCTTGATCGATGAGATCGACAAGGTTACGCATGGTGGTTCTCAAGGTGATCCATCCGCTGCATTGTTGGAATTACTTGATCCAGAACAGAACTCCGAATTCTTGGACCAGTATATGGATATTCCAGTTGATTTGTCAAAGGTTTTGTTTGTATGCACTGCAAACACTCTGGATACTATTCCGAGACCATTGTTGGACCGTATGGAAATCATCGAACTGCCAGGTTATGTTGCTGAGGAGAAAGTTAAGATTGCAGAGAATTATTTAATTCCATTGGCAAAGAAGGGTACTGGTCTAGAAAATGCCAAGGTTGAGTTGACAACTGAAGGTGTGGAGTACATTGTCAAGCACTATGCTAAGGAAAATGGTGTTAGAAGATTGAAGCAGTTGACTGAGAAGGTTTTCAGAAAGGCTGCATTTAAAGTCGTTTCTCAAATTACAGAACTTGAAGCCAAGAACAAGGATTCAAAGGTATCAGAGGAAGAGTCAAAAGAAGTTGATTCCAACGAAACAAAGGGAGAAGCTAAGGGGGATGAGATCATTCCAAACCTTGAGCACAATAAGCCGTTGGAGACCAAGGAGACCGTCTTTGAAGAAAACAACGAAGTCAAAAAACTGTCTGTTCCTGAAGATTTTGAACTCACTATTACTCCAGAGAATTTGAAAGACTTCATCGGACCACCTATCTACACAAGCGATCGCCTGTACGAAACGACACCACCAGGTGTTGTCATGGGTCTTGCTTGGACATCTATCGGTGGTACTTCGATGTATGTTGAAGTGACCGCGGAGAAGGCTGTTGACGATGCTGGTAAGCCACAAGGTGGCCATCTTTCTATAACAGGTCAGTTAGGTGATGTTATGAAGGAGTCCTCTAAAATTTCGTTCTCTGTGGCTAAGCAATACATTGAATCTGACTTCTTCAAAACTCACAATATCAACTTGCACTGCCCTGAAGGTGCCACGCCAAAAGATGGTCCAAGTGCTGGTATCACTTTGACCACAGCCTTGATCTCATTGGCCAAGAACGTGCCATTACCATCGATTGCAATGACTGGTGAAATCACATTAACAGGAAAAGTTCTGAGAATCGGGGGTTTGAAGGAGAAATTGATTGCTGCAAAGAGAAACGGGGTCACAACACTGTTCTTGCCTAAGGATAACCAAGGCGATTACGAAGTTTTGGCTGAGAATTTGAGAGAAGGATTGGATGTGACATTTGTGGACAACTACAGCCAGATTTATGATAAGTTGTTTAAATGAAGTTGTACATAGTTTTATGAAGAGTGTTCGCTAGTTTGTAGTGGAATTTTTTATTCCTTTTTTTGTTGGATTGGCTGCTCCTCGTTTCGTCATAAGCGGATCACACGCGAAATCACAAAAAAGGGCGCACGTTGATAAGGGTCGACAACGCCGTCGAAAGATTCCGTCTTTCTTCAACAGTAGATACAAAAATTCAAAGACACACTGTATGCCCGCCGGAAACTTATCGTTTGGGCACATCGCTTTCCTCACTTTCCAAGCTGTCACCGAAGTTATCATTGTATGTCTCACAGGGTTCTGGGCCGCAAAGACGGGTCTCTTGAGTAAGTCTGCTCAGAAGCAAGTTTCTGCCCTCAATGTGGACTTATTTACACCTGCTATGATCTTTAGCAAATTGGCTCCATCATTATCGTTTAAGAAATTATTTGAGATTTTTATCATCCCAGTGTTTTATGCAGTTTCTACGGGTATCTCCTATTTCACATCAAGGCTGGTTTCGAGCTATTTGAACTTGAATGAACCAGAATCTAACTTTGTCACCGCAATGAGTGTATTTGGTAACTCCAATTCTCTTCCTGTGTCTTTAACTTTGGCTTTATCATACACGTTGCCAAATTTAGAATGGGATGACGTCGAGAATGATTCCAGACAGCAGATTGCCTCCCGTGGTATCTTGTATTTATTGGTGTTCCAACAGATCGGGCAAGTTCTCAGGTGGTCGTGGGGTTATAACACCTTGTTGAAACGTCAACCCTCACCCCTTGTGAACTACAGCGAGGAAGGTGAGATTGAGAATCCGAATGTTACGGATGGTATTAAGAACAATGGTAGCACTCTGACCCTGACCACTGAGACTGTCAACGACGAAGATTCGTCTCTGAAGCGTCCAAACTCGGCTCTGTCGAGTACAGACTCTATTAGAAATCCATTGCTCGTTGCAACAAACTATGGATCCGCCGATGTTCTAGATTTGAACCCCGTGGAAGAGTTTGAAGATGAAGAAGAGTCTTCTCTCCTCTCTACTATTAAGAACATATATCATCGATTCATGTCTGCAATGAACCCACCACTTTGGGCGATGGTGGCCTCTTTGATCGTTGCATCGATTCATCCACTCCAACATCTATTCTTTTTGGGCGACGGCTTTGTTCAAAACACTGTCACCAAGGCCATAGATGAATTAGGCGGTGTTTGTATCCCATTGATTTTGATTGTTTTGGGTTCCAACTTATATCCAAGTGCCGAGACTCCACCTGCTACAACACGTTACACACGTATTGTTATTGGTTCCCTCGTTTCAAGAATGATCATTCCACCTTTGATTCTTCTTCCCTTGATTGCGCTATGTGTCAAGATCTTTCCTGTTTCCATCTTGGATGATCCAATCTTCCTCGTTGTTGCATTCATCTTGACCATTTCCCCTCCGGCAATCCAGTTGTCTCAAATATGCCAGCTAAATGAGCTCTATGAGAAGGAAATGGCTGGAGTTTTATTCTGGGGCTACGCTGTTTTGACATTACCGGCCACCATTGGTATCGTTGCTGCTGCATTATCTGTTCTTCAATGGGCTAAACCAATTGTCTCTGCATGATTACCTTAATTATTTTAGGTAATTTCTCTTTATTGTTGATCTTGGATGATCAAGCAGTGTTTTATCACCTAAATCTTTCGTTAACAATTATATATACAATTCTTTTCAGATCGGTTGTAGTCTATGGACGAAGGTGATCCACTCAACTGTTCTAGTTTTCTTAGTCGCGATTGAATTTTCCTTACACCAAAAAAGTTCAAGATGAAAAGAAGTTGAAAGTTCATCTGATAAGTTAGAAAATAAATAATTATGGATCAAGGTGAGTTTAGCCATTGTAGCTATCAGATCATAAGCATACTAACACATAGAAAGGAACACAACTCGAGAAGTCCGTCAAAGACCTTTTTGCCACACTCGACAAGCAATATATCAACACTTCGAGCATTGGACAATATACTGCTGAACTACTGCCACAATTAAAGCAAACATCACCAGTTGTTCTTAACGGCAACCCTATTGGTGGCAAATCCGCATTCCAGCAGCACTGGGTGAAGTTTCCCTTGACGCAGCACAGTATCACATCGGTAGATTATCATGTCATTGTTGGCACTGGTACATTAGTCGTTAACATTTCAGGAAAAGTACGATTCGATGAATCCGGTAAGACACGATTGGGTGAAAATGCTGATGTCCCTATCCAGGGCCTCCCTATCCAACCTACTTCACAGAATATCACTAGACCCGTTTGGGGATCATGGTTTGGATTTAATGCCAATTTGATCCTTGATGAATCTGTCTTTCAGGGTATAAACTCTGAACTGATCAACTCTCTGAACTGGAAAATAGTGTATAGACCAGAAGACGCTGCTGTTACCATATAGATAGAAGATTTTTTCTTGAATTACAAATGTTTGAAAAAAGCGAATGTGTACACCTAATATCCCATTAATATACAAGAACCGCAAAGGGGCTATTACTTCTCAATGTATTGCATCATCGGCATCTCCTCTTGACTTCTCGGTCTCGAAGCTGTTCTACCACAACACATACCAAACAAGTTGAAGATGGCAGTCAATGCCGAGGCGACGACAGCACCCCAGATGAGTCCATAAAAGTTCCAGTTGCCCAGTGAGCCCTGGACGCCATATTCCTCAATGGAGTCGTTCAAGTAGTTTCTTAAGATAAGGAAAGAGCCTGTAGAAGCACCACCACAGATGAGGAAAGCAAGGAACGTTATCACACCAATGATCATGCTGATACATGAAATACCGTGCGAGCAGAAGGATAACAGAGTGAAGATACCAGTGAGAGCAGCAGAAGCACAACCAATCAAACCAGTGATGAAAATCATTTTGACCACTGTTGTTGGAGTACTGATATAGTCTGTAAAGTCAGAGGGTAATGATATAGAGTACTTGTCATTCAACTCACCAGCAATGGCACCCACAGGGTTGAACATATACATGGACTCAGGCTTGGAACACCAGGTTGGTGTATAATCACCATTGGAATTTGAAGTACCTCTGCAGTACCCCCACATACCAAAAGTATAAATATCGCTGAAGCCAAGGGACTCGAGGCTCGTCGTTGAGGTGATTTGTGAATTCACTGCACTCGTTGCACCGGTGATATTCATTTGGAACAGATAGATTTGGTTGATTGGTGAATGATTAGAGGTGGAACCTGCAATAGCCAGGGCACCCAGTATAATGGTGGCGATGGAGAGCAAAAGTGGAAAAAGGACGTAGCAGAATCTGAAGAGAGACACCATCCTGTATTATTAGTCGTATAATGTCAATGCATTGTATGAACAACAGAAGATCAACGGCGTGCAAATGTGTTTCACTTTATAATGTTCCACAGTCACCTGCCTTCTCGACTAAAAGTGGCTGGCTAAATTTAGCCTTTGATTCCGATCCGGTTTGCGGCCACGCCCAGGAACATGACATGCGCCTCTGATTTCTCAAAAAAAGGCTAAAATTGGTGAGCTTGGTGGCAGTGATAGGTCATCCGGTTCTGTTGAGTAATAACTTGAGTGAATTATTGGTGAGGGAATCCTGATCGCCCTTACGGGTAATGAGTACACGCATCCGTTATTTGTACTGGCTATTGGCTCCAGCGGCTTTCACTGTGCACCTACGTAGTTTATGTGTAAACAGTATGCTGTGCTGTATTAAGGAGATTCTCTCAGACACATCAGACGATAATGAAAAAAGCCCTTTACATCAACTTCTTTCTAAAGATATTTGCCAAATACACAACAATACAACACGACACAGCTTCAATGCCACAATTGATCCAAATCATTTTATACCCGGAGTCGACAGCGACCATGGCAATCCCTGCGTTCTGCGCCAAATCGGTGATCTTTAATACGTATTGATATGTAAGAGAACAGATCAAAAACCCAGTGAAGACTGTTACGAATGAGAAGACAGTCATCCCAATCATTGTATACTTCTTCCATGTGTAGCAGTTCCTGTTAGCAAATATCATGACCAAGAGAGAAAGTGCACAAGCCAAAAGAGCGGAGTTGAATATGAACTGCATCCCTGTAAGACAAGCCATACCTTTGCTAAACTTCTGAAGTAGGATGGCGTAATCAAGCATTGTAATAGTCTCTTCTCCATCACCATCATGGCTGAGTAATTGGTTGAACCCACTAACGGCTAATTCATACGTAATAGCAAAGCTGTCACCCATGATTCCAACGTTAGTTCCAGTCAATTCTGCAAACTGGACACCTGCATCACGAACAAAAACGCCCAAGAGATCAAAGCCATAGCTCTTCATGCAAAAGTACTCTAAATCGCTTGGAGACATACGACAGTAACCCCAAAAGTTCAATCTGTATATAGTATCCTCATTGAAAGTGTCGATGACGTGGTTCTTGTAATAATTTTCAAACTGTGTGTTTAGAGAATCAATTTCACCTTTGGTGTCACCAAAATCCATAGCTAAGTAAGATAAAACTTTGAACAGCTCTCTCACAGTTGCAAGAGCAGACTTTGAGGCAGGCACAGAATCAGTAAGTTGTATAG
Source organism: Williopsis subsufficiens (assembly GCA_017948575.1). NCBI lineage: Eukaryota > Fungi > Ascomycota > Saccharomycetes > Phaffomycetales > Wickerhamomycetaceae > Williopsis > Williopsis subsufficiens. Next base: position 42,693 of record JACVEX010000287.1, read on the forward strand.
ACACTTGAGGAAGACATATCCCACCACTGCTTGTACATGCGAAAAGAGGAAAACATGCAAGGGAAACAGAGAACCCCAAAGCAATGATCAACAAACATATAGCAAAGGTAGTAAAGCCTTTATTCGAAACTCCAACAGTGTTCTTGATTTTCTCGTCATATATGATAGACACAACTTCATCGAGGCTCTGTGCGATTCCTGTACCATTTTGCCCTCCATGCTCTTCATCCCTCTCTTCAAGTTTCGGATCTTCACTAATTCTACCGTCTCTGTTCTCTTTTTCTGGATCGTCTGTAAAAATCTCATCATGATCAATATATCTGTTCAATTTATCTTCAAAACTTTGTCTTTGGTAAGAACCCAATGGAGTGGAGTTCAAAGATCCACCAATGCTTGATGACATCCTTGCGGTTCTGTATGGAGTTGCAACACCAGACAGCTCGAAAGGGGAATGCCGATCACGTGGAGCCCATTGGAACCCTGAATCCGTGTGTAGGTGCAAAGACGATGTGTCTGCGACAGATGTGTCCCCCGATAGTGCTGCTGTGCCTAATGGTGAACCGAATGATGGACGTAACTGGAAAGGAGTTCTGGTGTTTGGGGATCCAAACCTCCTAGGGGTATTCATAATAAAACTTTCATCGTGAGGTACTGAAGACATCTTGAATTTCAAACCGTTTATTCTCCCACATAATCATTGTTGATGGCAGATTATTGATTAAGGTCAAACCGATGGTCTCGGATGAGGGGGTCCGCCACAAAAGCCAACTTGACACAAAAAAACAACAACTGGGATTTGGCGTCCCAAACCTTCTCTTAGCAATTAAATGATAATACGCCCCCTTCCTTGAGAGGATCCATGAAGCCAAGTTGACTTTGAATCTATGGTATTCAAGTCAGCTTCGAAAGGATTTATCTTCTCCATTCCGAAGCTCAGATTCAAAGCATCATCATCAATGTTGGTGTCCAGACTTCTCAACTCTAAAGGATCTTCCCCTTCCTGTTCTTCATCGTCATCGCTGGGTGTCGCACACCAACTTGGACCCACCCACGAAGCCATTGTAAGGAATGTCAGTCCAAACACTGTCCACAGCAATGCGAAATATAGAGATCCCAGTTTCATCCTAAGACCAAACTGCGAATAATCGCCAGAAGCCATAGATATGATTGATTTCAGGGTTAAGGTCAGGGTAATTGATGCGACGAAAGCCACAAGAAAAGTAATAGAAGTCCATAATGACAAGATGTGCTCTAGAACCAACGACTTCCGTTCTCTCTCATTACGCCTCTTGATCAGGTAGTGCCATAATGAGACACTAATGATCATGATCTGCGATATACACAGGAATGCCAGCATTCCTGGGACTCTTCTAAGATTTGCACTCTTTTGATCAATACTTTGTTGATACACAGGATATGAAGAATCAGCTTCGGAATCAGTGTTAGAAAGAGCAAGCATATAGGAGTATCCTGTGTCACTCAGGAGTTCCCTATAATCGAAAAACTTATACTTTTGACATATCACTGTGGTATTAGTGAACCTTGCCTTCTCAGCTGGGTCTTGCAATTTGATAATATTCCCTGCAGAATCATATCCAAAATGTCCAACGAATGAGGCACAAGTTTTCTTATACGTGACAGTGATATGCTCTGGAATGGATCCTATCAGTGATGTTGTTAGGTTTGCTATGAGCAAGGCCGTAGATGTTGTCAACGATTCCACAGTATCAACATCTGAATCATCTTCACTGTAAGCATTTCCCATTGAATCATATATCCCTCGAAACATATCCACTCGGGAGATATCAATCACCACCACAGGCATAAAACTTTCACCATGAGGATTCTGGCTGGCAAGACTCATGATTAGGAACAATAGTGACAAGAAGGGGCAGGCCAATCTAAATAGAAAGGTGGACTGGGGAGATGGATGGAATCGTTCAGAGAACCGCTTCTTCTTTGGTGAAGATGGCGGACTTGACATTATGTTTTCAGGGTATATTAAGAATTCAGAGTGAAAATGTTGATTATCCAGGTCTGAAACTATGGTCTGACCTCTTAAACAGCACAAAATACGCCTCCAAGAGCTCTAAGAATGGACGTTTAAACACACGCCCCATATACAATAGAATATTCCTACCAGGCAGACTTGTAGAACGAGTTCGCGAACATTCTGGCAGTTTGCACTTGCATGATGGCAGAAGTTGTATGTGGAAATTTTATTACAGGTGATTGTACCTGGTTCATTTTCTAAGTCTATGGATCAAGGCGTTCTTTAGGCAATGCATCGTAAATGCTAAGTTTTCGTATCATTACACAAAAAGCTACTTGTAGCCCCCATTTAGTCCAATCCAAACGTAACTATATTCTTGTTCTTTCTGACTCTGGTAGCCCCGGAAAAATTTCTTTTTGGACGAAAATTTTCCTCTGGTTCGAGGCACAGTGGCCATTTGCCGTTATATAAAAGAGATGAGAATTGGCATTCCTCCTTCTGTACAGCTAGATGGCCTTTTTCCTGGCAATCTGGCAACTGCCCCACCAACACTAACGTACACAAACAACAATGGCCTTCAAAGATTGCGCTGCTGCCCTCGAGGAGTTGAAGAACTACGAGTCCAAGGACGGTCTCTCTGTCCATGAGCTTATGGATTCTCATGTCAGAGGGGGTCTGACATACAACGATTTCCTTGTCTTGCCGGGTAAGATCGACTTTCCATCCTCTGTAGTCTCCTTGGAGTCCAGATTAACAAAGAACATCACTTTGAAGACCCCGTTCGTCTCATCTCCAATGGATACCGTTACTGAAGCTGAGATGGCTATCCACATGGCTCTTCTCGGTGGTATTGGTATCATCCATCACAACTCTTCCGCTGAAGATCAAGCGGAAATGGTCAAGAAGGTGAAGAAGTACGAGAATGGTTTCATTAATGACCCAGTTGTTTTGTCCCCAGAGACTACCATCGGCGAGGCTAAGGCCTTGAAGCAAGAGTTGGGCTTTGCCGGTTTCCCAGTTACTGGTGAGTAATCCTTACTAATACAACACACAGGCAAGCATATTTACTTTCCTTTGTGGCATCTTATGATGATTGAACCTTTTCAATTTTTAACTTTCGTTCTACCGATTGTGATCAAACGATCTTGGGGAGATACTATTATTCTGATCTTTTCACTTATTGAAATGCTTGCCTAGTGTCTTGGATCAACGACACCAATACTAACAAGGTTACAGAGGATGGAAAATTCCCAGGTAAACTTATCGGGATTGTCACTTCTCGTGATATCCAATTTGTTGAAGAGCTCGACTCTAAGGTTAAGGATGTCATGACCACCGACTTGGTGACCGCTAAAAAGGGTGTCAACTTGGCTGATGCCAACGACCTCTTGAGAAAGTCCAAGAAGGGTAAGCTTCCAATTGTTGATGAAGAAGGTAACTTGGTTTCTCTCTTGTCCAGAACCGATTTGCAAAAGAACTTGAATTATCCAAATGCATCTAAGTCCGCTGACACTAAGCAATTGCTCTGTGGTGCTGCTATTGGTACTTTGGATGCTGACAGAGAGCGTTTGACCAAGCTTGTCGCTGCTGGCTTGGACGTAGTCGTGTTGGATTCTTCCCAAGGTAACTCTGTCTTCCAGTTGAACATGATCAAGTGGATCAAGGAGACCTTCCCAAAGCTGGACGTTATTGCTGGTAACGTTGTTACCCGTGAACAAGCTGCCTCTCTGATTGCTGCCGGTGCTGATGGTCTCAGAATTGGTATGGGTTCCGGTTCTATTTGTATCACTCAGGAAGTTATGGCATGTGGTAGACCACAAGGTACTGCTGTCTACAACGTTACCCAATTTGCCAACCAATTTGGTGTTCCGTGCATTGCTGATGGTGGTGTCCAGAACATTGGTCATATTACTAAGGCCATTACATTGGGTGCATCTTGTGTCATGATGGGTTCCATGCTTGCCGGTACTACGGAATCCCCAGGTGACTACTTTTACCGTGACGGTAAGAGATTGAAGACTTACAGAGGTATGGGTTCTATCGATGCTATGCAGAAGACCGATGTCAAGGGTAACGCCTCCACTTCAAGATACTTCTCTGAGTCTGATGCTGTCTTTGTCGCCCAAGGTGTTTCTGGTTCCGTTGTTGACAAGGGTTCCGTTAAGAAGTATATTCCATACTTGTACAATGGTTTACAGCACTCTTGTCAAGATATCGGTGTCAAATCCGTCATCGACTTGAGAGAGAAGTCTACTTCTGGTGAAATCAGATTCGAGTACAGAACCCCATCTGCCCAGTTGGAAGGTGGTGTCCACAACTTGCATTCTTACGAGAAGCGTTTGTTCAACTAGGCATAATGACATCTTAATTGATTGTCGTTAGGGGCATAGAAGGATATAAGTTGTTAGTATGTTACTGTGAAGTAATGAACTCGCTTATGATTAATGTAAAGTATTGTTTTTATAGATTTCTTGTAGAAATTAGCTGGTTGTGTTAATGATACCATTTTAATGTGAAATCATGTATTATCTTGTAGCACCTTCCACACATTCTGATGTGGAGGCATCAACTCTCAGTCAACATCAGAGTATATCAGCTTCTCAACTGGATATCACATCATATAGTTATACTACAACTCAAATAACTATGAAATTACAGATGTTTTATTTTTGTTATAAGAAGCACCCTTAAACAGTCTCCAAGATCTCGTCCTTGAAACCGGAAGCAACCTTCTTACCCTTCTCCTCAGAGGAGGCCTCACCATGCAAGGACAACAAAGCACCCAAGTCGAATTTTGGTTGTTTCAACAACTTGACCTTTCTGATGTGAACGTTTTGCAATGGGAAGATGTTCTTGGTAGCCTTCTCAATCTCACGACCAATAACCTCTGGGATCAACTTGGAGGTAAGTTGGGCCAAGGTGGAGTTTTGAACCTCTCTGGTGATGATCTCAGTCATTTGCTTTCTGATGGCTCTGATGTGGGAAGCTTGAGCATAAGTGGTCTTCTTGATTTGGTTGGCTTGACGCTTGGTGAAGGCAATGGAGAAGACTCTGACAATGTAGTCATCAGAAGTCTTAGCAGTGACGTTACACTCAATCAAGGATTGCCACTTTCTAACCATAGACTTGAGCTTGTCGGAAGTCATGTCCATACCGTGGAAGTTGGTGAGCAAGTTCTTACCTTGAACCTCGTCAACTCTCAACTTGATGTTTCTGAAAGAGTAGTCTTCAGAACCTTGCAAGTCAGCGAGAGAGATCTCAACAACACGACCCTTCAAGGCATCAGCAGCGTTCTTCAAACCAGTAGACTTGTTGACCAAAGTCTTACCAACGTTTCTGTTCTCGAAGGTGGATGGGGCCTTGATGTCAAACCACTCCTTTCTTTGGAATGGGTCGATCACTCTCTTCTTCAAACCCTTCTTACCTTTGGACAATCTTTTGTTCTTACCGACAGCCATCTTGGAAGTTGTTGTTGTCTTGTGGTTGGTTATGTCTTTTTGCTTTCGTGTTGAAGAGAGTGAAATTTTGTTAGTGAAACTCTCCCACTCTGCGCGGACCCAAGCGACGACTCTGCGATTTCCCAGTAGGGCACCTTCCGGCACGGGCAACAGCGTTTGCGTGGGACATCGAGGTGCGCAGCAAAATTGTTAGACTGCACCCGAACACCGCTACAAATAGTGTGTGGCCTAAACCGAATATCCCCTAAAAGAAAGCAGTCACGAATTTAAACACCTGAACATCAAAGGATTTGAATTTCTTCAGGGAACACATATATAAAAGCCCGTTGTGACCAAATACGGCAATTACCATGTTTGGAAAAAGGTAAACAAATGTCTACCTGTACTTTAAAGTCTCACTTTCATAACCACCCGATAACTAGAGGCACTGATTGGGTAAGTTGAATGCAACAATGAACCCACCTACACCACCTCTGCACCAACAGCAAATCCGATCGTCGTGAGTACTGCGCAAAGGCAATCTTCTGATCACAACTAACAACCGAAGTGTCTCGATAAAGGTTGCATTAGTTGGGGATGAGAATACAGGGAAAACATCACTGATGGTAAAGTATGTCAACAACACATTCGATTCACGGTACAGAAAAACTCTTGGTGTGAATTTCATGGAACGTAACATTGAGCTTGGTACAACAGATATAAACTTCGCCATCTATGACGTTGGCGGTGGCCCAGAATTTATCAATATGTTGCCCGTCGCTACAAAAGACGCTGTAGCTGTTATCTATGTATTTGATTTGACAGATCAAAAAACTCTGGATAACATAAGAGAATGGTATAAGTTATCAAAAGAGTCTAATCAAAATGCAACACCTATGCTTGTGGGAACAAAGTATGATAAACTGGTAGGGATGGATCTGAAGTATCAAGAAGAAGTTCATATGCTCAGTCTGAAATTTGCAAAAGCTATGGGTGCAAGTGTCATCTTCACATCGACTAGTGATTCCATCAATGTCCAAAAGGTGTTTAAGATCTTGATTTCAAAGGTCTTTGACTTACAAATCAGGATCCCAGAGATAAGGAACGTTGGCGAACCACTTCTCCTACATCGACCACAATGAACAAAGATTAGTCGTTACATACAGACGATATAAAGATTATAATATTAACGTGATCATGTAAGCATCTCAGCAAAAAATTTCAAGGCGCTATCCTTCTTGAACGCCGATGTGATGTCCTCATCGTCTATACCAAGCTTCACCAAAGAATTTCTCTCTGTCTTCTTATTCTGCACAAGAATAATACCATCCTGAATCAACTCGTTCAAAACAAACCGGAACCCCATCGGCCTCACTATAAAATCTCCATAAAGGATCTCTAAGGTGGACTTGTTCCCGATGAGGAATTGCTCTTTATTCTTAGCCGTATTGATAGAAACTATCTGTTTGATCTCATCAATCACATCACCAAGAGAGTTTTCTGCAAGACCTGATTTACGCTTCTTGGATAGAATAGCAACCAGCAGGAGCTTTCCAACGAAACTCAGATCCTGGACACCTTGAGCAATTGGTGAACTGATAGACTCCAACACTGCCTTGTTGATATGAACAGCTTGAACAACTACAGGTTCATCTTCTGGAAGTCCTGTCTCCACGGCTCTCTCAGTAGCAATGGCAATAGCACGCTGACAAATCTTGAGTGCTCTTCTTGCATCACCAGAGACTGACGCAACTTTTCTAGCTGCAAATTCCACTGCATCATCTTTCAATTTAATACCATCATCATATAATGCCGAGAATCTCGAATTGATGATCTGTACTAAATCCTCGTGTGTATAACCAGGGAATTGGATTCTCTGGATACCCAATCTGGATGATGTCTTGTTTATCAAAACACGTTCTGGTAAATCCATAGAGTTCGCCACAGCAATAACGATTAGTTTAGATCTTGGATATTGTGGCCAATTTAAGATGTTATACGTAACAGCTTGAGATTTAGTAGCAACTTGGTCCAGCTCATCCATAAGAATAACAAGAGGAACCTCTGCCTTTCCGGATTCAAAATAGTCCTCTAATAGTCTTGATAATCCCGTTGCTGGTACCCTTTTACCGTTAGATATCTTTTTGTATATGATTTCATAGGCAGACTGCGCGCTAAGGAGCTTCATACCATTCACCTCAAGATAATTGAATCTGTTCAAAGATCCCTCTTTAGACTGCTTATAAAGCTCTCTAACAGCCTCACGAGCAGTGGATGTCTTTCCTGTACCTGGAGTACCACTGGCAAAAATACACGTGCCAGTATCTGTCTCAATAGCACCTTCAATAGCAAGATACAAGTCTGCAAACTGTTGTTCACGGCATGGAAGTTCAGACATAGTGTCTGCTGCGCTATCAGGCAAGTCCCCATTGCTAATCTTCTTCAGAGCCAAAGATTTTAGGCCAATCTTTGGTCTCTTGTTGTACTTCCTCTTTGGAGTTGTGTCAATTGGGTACTTTCTTGGTCTGCCCCTTGGTCTCTTCTCAACATTTTCCACTTTTGGATGCTTTCTCGGTCTCCCTCTCGGTCTTCCTGTCTTCCCATGTGCTCTTGGTCTAAATTCATCATCATCTGGGAATAATTCTTCTTCCACCCCTTCGCTTGAAGCTGAATCTGAATCTGAATCTGAATCTACGTCCTCGTTTGACGGCACAGAATCATCAGAGTCGTCTTTCTGTCTAATATCGCTATCGCTCTCATCATCACTGGACAAAACAGCCTCCTCAAGCTTTCTTCTCTTCCTTGTTAGTGGCCTCTCAGATTCAGAGTGGGATCCCCTAGATGACGCCGATGAAGATTTTGGAGCGTGACTATCTGGAATCAAAGGGTCTTTCTTGACATAGTCAAAAGTTCTGACTACCATACGCTTCAATATCTCAAACTCTGCCTCATGATCTATCGCCATGTTCCTGCAAATGGACTCGATATCAAACTCTTCACTGAAAGTGCTATAGTAAGTGTCATAACCCCGTCTGCAGAGATACGTGTTGTCCTTATTAGATTCATCAATCAAAATTGCAGAGAAATCCTCGAAGCCTAGAACGTTAGCCTTCTGGATGATATCTTCACAGTAGATCGTTTCTGTGATAGCTGTTAAAAAGATCTCTTGTTCAAGAGTATCCATCCTAGGGTTCGAAATATCGGCTGGCCTAAAAAACTGAACACCAGCTGCAACAATGTAGTCGTCTGTACCAAAATCAACATACTTCACAAGCATCACAACTTGTTCGCCCTCTTTTGGATCTGTTAAAATAATAGTTTCACCAGCTTTCACCTCAAGTCCATCAGCTTCCCGTCGTAAGACAAGCTTATTATCTGATGCGCCACGGCGGCGTCTTGTCCCAACACCCTCAGAAACATCTGCTCCTTCAAAATGGAAGCTCCATCCTTTCATCTTTGCCTTAGATGATGCCATCGCTAGTGGTCTAATCTCGTGTAATCTAATCCTGCTGATTCTTCCCTTCAATGTTGTTGTTACACATTTGGGCTTTCGATCGCGTCTACCAAAAGGCTGTCGCGCAGCCCCAAAATGTAAACATAGAAGGTTTGGGCCGCTTGCTTACTTCAACGCCTTTTGCGAAGGAAATTACAAACGGCCGTTGGCCATAGCTGTTGCGCTTTTTTAACTGCTTGCTGTTCTTTTGAATAGTTTCTTCTTCTCTGGTCTTCTTTTACTTGACGTCCCTGCCTCGATGAGCCGCTACAATTCAGCACCTTACCCTCAAGATGGGATGCAGTGGGACCCTGTTGATTCTCTAGAGGAACTCAAAAGGATGCGTGAAAGCTTTATCATTCTTCAGGATAACCATTCTCAGGGGCCGCCGCTGCCATCACGCCCCCCTCAGCACATTGTTGATCAACATATGCCTCCGGTAGGTGGAATAGAATCAATGCACTCTACACCAACAAGAACACCACTACGCACTGCTCGCTCTGAAGGAAGGCTAAGAGGTCCTAGAGATCTTCCGTCTCACCTGATGAACTCAAGTCCTATCCATAACGGAACCTTGAGTCCAAATACTCCGCCATATCCAGTGCATTCTCCAGGAGCCAAGTTGGAACCGAATGCTAAGTACAACTCATCCCCAATGCAGTACGATAACAAGTATAATGCCAATTCTTCCCCTTTTGTGACTCCAACATCTGGGCTTACGGGCCCGAGAGCAATGCCAGGTTCATCACCCTCATACACCATGAACTCGTCTCCTATTAATCAGCGGAATCTGTCACCGAATCGTTCGCCAACAAGGCATCCGTTGTCAGTCAATGCGAAACTGCAACAGATAACTGAGCCAAACTATATGGACTCTCCTATAAGTTCACTTCCGGATATTCCTGTCCTCAGTCCCGGATCAGTGTCTACAAAGGACTCGCTATATGTAGAGAGACAGTTCACTCCCCTTGTTGATTCGCCAACCATGTCGAGACCCCCACTTTCTGGACCGAGATTGAGGCCATCCATGGGATCTCTGGGAGGTCGGAACACCTCTCCGTCGACCTCTCCAGGAAAGATGGGATATTACGACCATAGAACGAGTTGGAGGTCTGAGTATTCTGTTAACGTTATGGATTTGGAAGAGCAACCAGAACATGACGACGTAGATTTCTACGAACCTGCTCATAAGCTGGATAACCATACATTACAGCAGAATATTAAAGTAAGGACACATGCTGATAATCAAGACCGGTTGCTACAAAGCATGGAATCCATCGCTCTTCCAGATATAAAGGACACCGTCCCTGTACCTGAGAAGACTTCTTCCGAAAAACTGCTACCGAAAATCCCAGATGAACTCTCCCTTCCCTCTCTGCCATTCTCTGCTAGATCTTTATCCGTGATGCAATTCTCTCACTGTGAAAACGTCTCTTTGCTTTCAGACGTTTTCAAATGGTCCATCAAATTATCGCAGGAATGGTCAGATGATCTATTGGTCACCAAAAATGAGTATAAGAAGTCATTGAAGCTATTGTTTAAGCATAGTTCTCCAAAAATGAACTCATACGTGATTGATAATAACATTGAGGCTATCATGGCCTCGTTTGAGAGACAGAATGCAATTTACGTCAATGCCCAAGATATTATCCACTTCTTTGATAATGTTAAGGTATCAGGTGTCTTCCCGCAACTGACAGGATGCTATTCAAGAATACATGAGAATCCAGGTGCAATATATCAGTGCTACTCACCACGCTGCTCTTTGACAATTTATCAACCACAAATCCCAATTACACCCTCCAAAGACTCTTCTACAGCTAAACTTGGTGAGTGGATATCACACTGGAATGTCACTCCACAAGATCTCGAAGAAATGGACGAAGATGAAGTCAAGAAACAAAGTCATATCTTTGAGCTAATCAGACAACAGCAGAATATTATCAATCTCGGTGAACTTCAGGTAAAGGAGTATGGTCAGTCGTTTAAAACTACACAACCACAGCTATTGCCTGATATCTCTAAATTCTATAATGATGCATTCAACTCGGTAAAACCGCTGATCGAACTTCACAGAAAACATCTATTTGAACCTTTGATCACCAAATTGAATACGCAAGGTAAGTATATCAGCGGAATTGGGGAAATCTTCCTTAATTGGGCTTCACAAGCTACAGTTCCTTACTTGAAGTACACTGAATCACTTGCAGCGGTTAGGGAATTGATTAAGTATGAAAAGAGTCGCCACTCAAGATTTGCAGACTGGTTGTATCACATTGACCAACGTCCATCTGTGATTGAGGCATCTCTTGATCATAATAGAATTTTCTTCAGTGGATTCATTGGTCATACCCAACTCCTGTCTCTTGCATTGGCAAGTGTCCAAAAGAAGACCAAAGCTAGTGATATAGACCACGGCTTGCTGGGGAGAGCAGTCGAAGAGGTCGATAAACTGAACAGAAAAATTGATGGCATGCAGGAATCTGCTCTCCAAAGTCGTCAATTGAAGGTCTTGTCAAGGCAATTACTTTGGAAAAGCAATATACTTGAAACTGACCTTAAGCTTCGGGAGTCAATGAGACGCCTAATTAAAAAGTCTGAAGTGACTAGAAAAGATAAATGGACCAACTCTGTTAACTATCTTATCTTGCTGGACAATTATCTCTTGATAACTGAGGAACAAAAGGATGGGCACTATAAGATATCAGAAAAACCAATTCCCGTTGAGTTCCTTCAACTTGAGACAAAGAACTTCTCGACTTCCGAGCTTTCTGTTAATGACACTGAGATTTTCCCCTTCAAAATTCGCTACACCGGCCAGAACTTGTCATATACTTTCTCAACGGAGACTTTGTCTGATCGCGATGCTTGGTTTTCATCTTACACTCAAGTCAAGTCTAAGAAGTCTAAGAGTCAGGACTTTGAACCTTTCAAGATCACTGTCTTATCGGACCAGTTTGCCTATGAGGAAGGCCAACAACCTCAAAAGCTACCTGTGTGTGTACCCGGCTCTAACATTGACCGCACATTAGCACTGTATCAAAAATCTATGGAAGAAGAGTTTTCTGACCTGGCGGTATCAAGACCTGTCATGATGAGTGGAGTTCTTTCAGGCACAACGTTCACGCATGAAGGAAAGACGTATCATGCACTTGGTCTCAACTTCGGCCTCTTTATTACAGAGGATGGTGCATCAAGAGGATGGAAACGCGTTTTGGATATGACCAGGATCACTCAAGTGGAACAGCTTGATCATCTGATGGTTGTTTTGTCTGATAAAGCGCTCTACTATTTCAACGTTGTCTCACTCTTGTTAAACTACTACGACCTGAATACAGATGGGAAGATAGTTGGAGAGCGATTATCGAAGCGTGATGTCGTCTTCTTTAAGATCGGCTTATATTATAACACGAAACTTCTCTTCTTGATTAAGACACCTATTCAATCGCTTGGTGGTCCTCGGTTCAAGGTGTTCACTCCGATCTTCGATAGCTTTGGTACATTCGAATACTTTCAATTATACAAACGCTTCCAGCACACAACTGATTGTTATGGTATCTCAATATTCAACTCGATGTTTGTGCTACATACCATCAAGGGATTCGAAATACTGTCTTTTCAAGTCATGTATGAATCACAGCCGATACCAAAATTCCTTGCAAACTTGAAGAAGCCAAAAAGTGAGCTTGAGATGATTAAGAAGAGTCTCAAATCAGGTTCATGTAAGCCTCTCTTTATGGCTAAGGTCCCCCAAAAGCCGCAATTTTATCTTGTCTATGATTCTTTTGCCATTGCCATTGACACTATTGGCCAATTGATCAATGATAACTTCATCTTTCCTTTCAAGTTCAAGTGCTCTAAAGCTACACTTCAAGGGCAATTCCTTGTATGTATCGGAGAAGATATTGTGGAGATTTTTGACTTGAGTTACGATGACGTTCTAGGATTCCAGAAATTTGACCCCGTCCAGATCATCACTGGAAAGGATGTAACTTTGATTGACCCTATTAATGCTAAGTTCTCAATGGCTCACCCAAAGATGGCAGGAAGGCAGCTAGTGCTTAGTCTGGATAAGATTTGATATGAGAATACGAAAATTATGTATAAGTATATAACTAAGGATATCCTCAGACCCCTATTGGAGCTGTGCCTCCTTTAGAGATATCCAGCTACTGAATGTGATCAAGCCACTTTTAATGAATTGCTGATTCTCAAGATCTAGTACCTTCCTGGTAAGAAGGACGCCAACAATAAATCTCTATCGTGACAATAATGGCGACTAAAGACTCCAAAACCAAGAAGCGAAGGAACTCAAACGCTCCTGTGGTGCATGCTATTTAAAATGAGAATATCTTTAGGAGGGAAGTTCTTGGACAACAGGCCTTCAAGATTTGGCCTCTAGGACATATCTACACTTTTCACTTGCCAACGATTCGCGTGGTGAAATAAACTCTCACCAGACTACAAACCCTACTACAACCTTCCCAGCCGCTCGAACGATACGAAAGCCATATTTGTAAAGTGGAATTCTGCTGTCATAATGGCTCAAACAGCACCAGATCTATCATATATTAAATGCAAAACTTGAGGAGTCGGTATCAAAAAAAAGAAACTTGGAGAAAATGGCCGGATTCTGGGATGCTTCTTCATCAAATAAGGCTGATCTTGAAAGCATAGAGAATCACTAGACTGTTTGCGGTATCCAGTAAGACTACTCCGAATTCAGAAGCCTCAAAAGTTGGGTATGTTGACGTTCCTGTTCTTTAGCGCAGGATATCTTCCAGATTATTTTTTGTGATCTCCCAAATCTAAAGTCAGTAAGCTCTCCAGAATCCCAAAAGAACAATATTTCGAGATGTAGCTTCGTTCTGATTGATTGGTCCACAAAAAAGGATCAAACACGACTGGCGCCGGCGGCCTTCAGATCTGATGGTTGTGTATCCTTGTGAGAGATTTTGGAGAAGTCCAGAAATCCAAAGCTAATACTCAGTCATATGTGGAGCCTTAGATAGAGAATTGGGTCTGGAACATTGCAACAATAAATCTACCTTTAATTCCTCGGCAGCAATAATTGTCAACTGAAAATCAGGCAAGCATTGAGTTATGGACATGCAGTTCTTGCCCGCTGATGTTAGACTAGGAGCGAAAGAAGTGCTAGATATAGGGCTATCACTCAGGTCTTGCCCTTGAGATGCAATCTCATTATTCATACTCCAAAATAGACTTCCCTTAGTACTCTATCTAAGAATGAGTCTACTTTACTCTTCGTAAACCAAATTTGTCATACACTCCACAGCTTTCGATCTTTGAAGATTTTGTTCTCTTTTTCCTCATCTGATCATTCTGGTTTTTACCACTAATAACAAAACGAGCTATGAAGGAAAGTACGGAAAACGAGCTCATCCTTCAGAGTTAAAGGATCACTGTAGCTCCAGAGATTTATATTGCGAACTGCTGTCGGCAGCTTCGTGAATAGAGGGCACTTATCGATCAAAAATTCTTCGTCAGGGAACGTGGGCGAGAAGAAGTTTAAATCTAATTGAATATTAAACGGTGGACAATAGCTGTAGTTTACACGCTCTCATTATGAGTTCGTAGTTCATTAAAAATCTATTTGCTGCCCTCTGGGTACATAAAAAGGTGGGACTAATTGGTTTGATGAGAGCTCTGTCTGCTGAGGTTCAAATGGACTGAATCTCTGTGAGATATAGAGTTCCTTGGTGTACCAAATGATTGCCGAGAGTTGATCGGTGTCAGCTGGTTTGGAGAGTTGATGTTAGACTGTGAACTATGTCTTGGCCCATTTAATGACGTTCTTGATTCCACTGTAGCAATGGACGAAGCGCTATTCAGTCTCAATCTTTTCATCAGATTGTTCATGTCCACTAGGGGCCTCTCAATCACTGGCTTTTTAATCTTGAAAAGCTTTACTGCGGTTCCATTCCATATACTGAGCTGAAGAATAGTACTATCAAAGTCAAAGAAATTATCAGTCTTCTCTTGATTTGAGGACCAATTGAATCCCCAACTTGTTGCAACGCCTTTCAGAGAGATTGCAGAATTCCTCTTATTAAACCATGATGATGAGGTTGCCTCCTTATATGCACTGACGTTTTCGTAAAAGATAATTCCCCATACAACACTTTCATACCAACCTAAGGAAAGACTGGACCAAATAAATCTCAACTGATCAAATTTGGATCTTGGAAGAAACTCTGCGGTGGCAAACTTAGATACTTTGGCCTCGAAATTCTCAATGTTTTCAATCTTGATGAGAACTTCAACAATCTCTGATTTCGGAAATTCGTTGAAGTTTGGAA
This sequence comes from Williopsis subsufficiens, assembly GCA_017948575.1. Classification (NCBI taxonomy): domain Eukaryota; kingdom Fungi; phylum Ascomycota; class Saccharomycetes; order Phaffomycetales; family Wickerhamomycetaceae; genus Williopsis; species Williopsis subsufficiens. Next base: position 57,936 of record JACVEX010000287.1, read on the forward strand.
TCTCTTTCTTCACCAACTTTACAGCTTTCAATATGATCAATAGAGCCCTGTGGCCAGCCCAGGTTATCGATAATGGAGCGTCAATGGGAAGTTTGGATTTGGCCTTCGTAGACATCCCGATCAAGGGATTTGGTCTCAAGCTCTTTTGAAACTCAATGTTATCCTCATCTTCCCCTTCATCTTCCTCTGTATCACTTGTGGAGTCATTCTGGTCACTGCCACTCTCAGGCGGCGGTGAGCTGATCACTGGAGTCGTTGCACCAATAACTGGAGTTCCTGTATCTCTTGTACTGACACTGTCAGTCAGTTCTTCTGGTTCTTCGATGGTGTTTTGGATCAAGTTCAAGAGATTGAGTAACACCTTCTCGTGCTTGACAAGAAGAAAGAGTAAAGTTCTCGACTCCTTGTGATAACGGCAGATACCTTGTGCGATTGCCCTAACAACAAATGCAAGTAGGTCTAGCTTCAATGGATCTTTTAGTGATCCAGGTTGAGACATCTTATTGATCACATTCAACACTGCCAGTCCAGAATGATAAGATAATGATGTTCTCCCTTTGATTGTTGGATCATTATTTTTGACCGGGATCAAGTTGTATAGATATTCAAAGAGGTTTGGAGAGATTATAGGATCGAACTCATCTTGCACAATCATGTTTGAGATCTGAATTACCAAGAAGTCTCTGTATGTCAAGTTTGAAGGAACATTCTGATTGCTCAACTTAAAAAAGGTTGGAATCTTATTGGTGTAATAATTCACGTTGAATGGTGCTAACAACTTTGAGACAACCAGCGCATCTGCTGATAAGTAAAGCAGGAAAAAGCAGACAACTCTAACCAGACTTGTTCTCCAGAGTTCATTGTTTCTGTAAAATTTGATGTAGTAAAGTAGGGATACGGTCAACTCTGCTGACTTCTTGGAGTAGACGAAGCTCTTAAAGTTCTTGTTACATTGTATCAAATCCCAGAGTAACATCACTAATTCAGTTGACCATGAAGATAATGCAGGGAATGATCCAAAAGTTCCATTCTGACTACCATTCACAGCCGTGGAGGTCGGTGAAGCGACGAATGATGTCTTCAGCACACTGAATGGATTGGCTTCCTTGTCCACGGCTTGTTCAATTGGTCTTGTCAACAATGACATGATAGAAGAATAAATGAAATTGAGCTCATTCTCCTTATGGAGTCTTCCCAAATATGTTCTGACCATGTTGTGGGGTTTCTCGTCTGGCGGAATCATGTCTAACTTGTATAAAAATGTCAAACCTGAACTCGGAAGAGGATAAACAAGCATCACTGTTAGTAACTGCAGCGAGTATGTGACAAATGTTCTTCTCAAAACATAGTACTTGGTATTAGAGTACTGATTATTATTTGATGTTGAAATGTATGTGAGACCATTGTTCTCTGCATCGGTCTTGCATGAGCGACATATCACGTTCAACAATGAACAGATCACAGTTAATGACTTCATTCTTTGTAAGGTAACCACTAGAACTGTCAAAAATTTTGACCCCTGTGATACAACGCTCTTTGGAGTCAGATACAAGGTCTGTGATGTCAGCGTTAGAAGCAACCTAAGAACTTCAAGTCTATTCGAATCCAGCTCAGGGTTTGGTACACAGTATTTCCCATTATAGCCAATACCAACTTCCCACATTTTGAAATCTGTACCTTTGATACCTGTTGAATCCAATGTAAACTCTCTTGTGAATAGAAGGTCAACCAATGTGTGGACAAGCAGTTGGCCTAGGCAATAGCCAGCACCGGTTTGGCCAATGTTCACCCTTGTGGAATTCGGAGAAACATTCACATTTTGATTGATGTTAACTTTCACGCTTGAGCTTTCCAATGACGAAAGTCCTCTGGAGTCTGAAGAGAAGGAGCCAACGGTGGCGGAGTCAGTTCCAGTCCAGGAGTCCTTATCTGATGGATTAAAAGTAAGACTCCAAAACACATGATTGATCTCCTTTTCCCATTCTTCACCCATTTCGAAAACAAATGGCATCACTCTCGTCAATACCCTGATGCAATTCAATACCTCTTTCTTACTCTGGGCATCTGGGAATGTCTTCAATTTCGAAGTTTTCACCAATCTATGTGCAATGACCCGAACCAAGTTCAAGAAATTGGCTTTATTGTTTTCTCTTATGGCCTTTAGATCGTTGTATGTTAATAGAGCAAACACCTCTTCTGCTGTGTTGGGCACTTCCCAAAACATCTTCCAATATGGATCATCAGAGGCGACCAAATCATTCAAGTCATCATCATCTGCTCCTGCGAGACGAAATACCTTATTCTTGTAAGCAAGTTTCGATTCGGCGTTACCCATGGTTCCATGTGTGTGAGTTTTGTGAAGTAGAAATTTCACTGGTGAAATGAAAGTCCCAAGTGGCAATAAGTTTGTTGTCCTGACGGCAGCAGTTGATGCAAGAGACAGCGGAATAATCGGTGATGTAGTTTCCTCCTTCGTTACTTCTCTTCTGTTGCGGTTCACTTAATATCGATTACTCAGCGAGTGTTCAGTGTAAGCCGCCTTATGTGAAACCTATTGAAAAGAGGTCAATGTGTGCGTAGCCGCCCTTTTCTTGGTGGCTTTGATTTTGTCCTTGAGATTTGGGCTTTCGTGAAAGTTCAAAAGGGCGCCTGCACACCACAAAGAAAAAATGGGGGGACAGCCGGTACTACAAAGTCTAACTTTTAAAAGTAAACCCAATCATATAACGAACCATATCAATTCAATCTAAACCCAAAAGTCATAAAGCAAAGTAAATAAAAAAAGAAAAACCGTCAGAAATGTCATCACCAGAGCATAAAAAAGGACCAGGGGCAAACAACTAAGGGCTGGCCCTATGAATGCCCTTCACAATGGAGCTAACCCGTAAACTCACCAGTCATTGTCGACACTGTCGAACCTTCTCTTGCTGAGCCCCTCCTTGTTGTGAATCAAGACATCGTCAATAGTCTTCAATCTGTTATCCAAGTTGTTCTCCCACTCTTCAAAACTCGATCCAAAAGAAGTTGAAGCATTGCTCAACATTGGAGGAACAACAACGTTACTTGGCAATGGAACACGCTTCAACTCTGGTGCTGGAGTGTTCATGGATGAAATTTGTTGAGTTGAACGCGTGACGGTGTACATGTTATCACCAATTTGATACCCTTCACTCACAGCTTTACGAATTCTCATACCGATGGTCTGTAGAGCGTGTTGATGAGGATATGTCTCACTACTGTTCTCGCTCAGGTTGTAGTTGAGTTGTCTCTTGACTTGTGACATTTTGCTTGACAGTTGTTTGTTTGTTTGTTTATTTGTTTGGTCTATCGCTCAAGTTTCTGTGGTAATCAGTACTTTCTCTCAAATTCATGTCACCTGGCGCTCCCAGACTCCCAAGACCAAGCAAAATTTTTGTTTCCTGCACGCAATTTCTGGCCTCTCCCATTTCCTAATGCAGTAAAATTTAAATAACATACAAATTAAGATAATTTCCTCTTTCGTATATCCGGGTAATATTTTATATTCAGATTTGGGTAATTTCCTATTAATGACATTTCTGCTCGCTTTTGTTATCACTTAGGAGATCATCACCGCATTGCTTGACAGCCTTAGCTTCCTCTATGCACTGGTAATAGCGAACACAACAAACTATTTAAGAAGAGCGGTCATTCCATAAAAATTTTCCTTTCAGAATGACTGGATGGCCTACACAGATACAATCAATCAATCAACAATGGTCAATTTCGCCGTTTCTTCCCAAGAAGCTCGCACACTTGAAAGTGAATACTCAGCTCATAATTACCACCCATTGCCAGTGGTGTTCCATAAGGCTCAAGGTGCCCGTGTTTGGGATCCAGAAGGTAAGGAATACTTGGATTTCCTCTCCGCCTATTCTGCTGTGAATCAAGGCCACTGCCATCCAAAGATTATTGCTGCCCTTATCGAGCAAGCTCAAACCTTGACTTTATCATCAAGAGCTTTCTCTTCTGATGTATTTGGCGTCTTTGCCAAATATATCACAGAGTTCTTTGACTATGAAATGGTTTTACCAATGAATACGGGTGCTGAAGCTGTCGAAACTGGTCTTAAGCTTGCTAGAAGATGGGGTTATGTCAAGAAGGGTATCCCATCCGATGAAGCCATCATCCTTGCTGCTGAGAACAATTTCCATGGTAGAACTCTTGGTGTGATCTCCATGTCTACTGACCCGGAGGCTACTGCTAAGTTCGGTCCATTCTTGAAAAATGTTGGCCCTTCTATCCCAGGAACCAATAGGGTGTTGAGATATGGTTCTATCGAAGACATTGAATTGGCGTTGAACAACGCTGGTGACAAGATTGCTGCTATCCTTCTTGAACCAATCCAAGGTGAAGCCGGTATCGTGGTTCCACCTGCTGATTACTTGACCAAAGTTTCTGAGTTGTGTAAGAAGCATAATGTTTTGTTGATCTGTGATGAGATCCAAACCGGTATCGCAAGAACCGGTAAACTCTTATGTTACGAACACTCTCCAAACGTCAAGCCGGACATCGTTCTTTTGGGTAAGGCGATTTCTGGGGGTGTTCTTCCAGTGTCTGCTGTGCTTTCTTCCAAGGAGATCATGCTGACTTTGGAGCCAGGTTCCCATGGTTCAACTTATGGTGGTAACCCATTGGCTTCTCGTGTTGCTATTGCTGCCTTAGAAGTTGTCAGAGAAGAGAAGCTCGTTGAGAGATCTGCAGAGCTTGGTGACTTTTTGAAGGAGGAGTTGATCAAATTGCAAACTGAATCTAATGGTATCATCTCTGAAGTTCGTGGTAAAGGTTTGTTGAGTGCTATTGTCATTGATGACTCTAAGACCAACGGTAGAAGCGCTTGGGATTTGTGTCTCTTGATGAAAGACCAAGGTGTTTTAGCTAAACCAACCCATGACCATATTATCAGATTGGCCCCACCATTGGTGATCTCTAAGGAGGATTTGTTAAAGGGTGTCGATGCTATTAGAACTTCTTTGAAGCTCTTGTCAAATGCCCCAAAGGCTGATCACTAACCATCAAAAAAATTCCATTGTATATATATATCCAAATTTCTTCATTGTTCTTTGATTTCCTTGTAGTTTTAGGGTTAGATTGTTTTTGACAAAAAGAAGGGTTTTGTGCGGAGTTCGGATCAAGATTATCGACATCAACTGGATTAACTGAGCCAGCTGATTTGAAGAATAAAAACCAGATTATCCGTACTTCTTCTTCTACTTCCGAAATAAGGCTTGAATGTATACTGCTTCATTATATTTCTGTCTCTATAAGCAATTCGTATACCAAAGATAGTTTAAATGGATATCTTATTGTATATCTCGTCCCTCCAGCTCTACTGGGCCCCCTAGTACAAAATTAGGCAGCAAATAAGGTGATTCAATTTCCCGGGCATTGAAGGACTGTTCCAGCATAGGGCGGACGGATTGTAATGCTGTAGTTAAAGAAATAGAACGGATTGACGCACAACTTCTTTGGTGATCCCGGCGTTGTCAGGAGGAGCATGTGGGTACTGATGTCTCATGGAGTTAAGCCAAACGTACCATAAAATTAATGGGTGCCACTTGATGATATTCGCACACAACTATCCGTACCTTTTGACAGCATGTGCGCTAACGAGTTGCATGGAAAGGGGCAGACCGCCCCAGCAGCACGGCACACTATGGTTGTTCAGATGGCTGTTTCGGGTTGACACAAAGTTGTGCCACAGACCATTGTCAAAAATGATAAGTACTTGCACCAGTGTTTCTGGAGGTTCTACTCTGTTAAGGTCTATACATGGTAGTCATTGTAATACGTAAACTCCATAAGCAATTATTTAGAGAGATTGGGTATCTGGGCTATCAATGACCCTCCTATGAAACCATTAACCTCAATCTGAGACCAACTGTCAACAGATGATGATGGAGACAAACCACACCACTGTTCATGCCACCAGAACAACTACCGAGGATGTGCTAAGTGCTCATACCGTACTTTCCTTCTTACTTCCGACCTGGGATTTCACACAGTTTTTCCGGTACCCTGTCTCCCTTGCTTGGGGGTTTGCAGGTGAAGCTGGAATCAATTGGTTCAATTGGTGGCGAAACTTTATGATTGTCCAATTGCTTGTAGTCTATATTATCTGATTATTTCTCATCTCATTCCCATCGCCATTGTTCTAGGGAGTACCCGCCCATGCCCTCTTACAACTGATCACCCACCAGGTGAGGACCACCTGCTGATGCCGGCTCTTTGGGTGGGCCACCTCATGACCCAGGGGGGAAACAGGGCGCAACTATAAAAGCAGCGCCCCTTGCTCTTCTTCATCCAGCTGAACTCCTTTATTCCTTTACTCATCAATTGGTTCTTTCAAAGACCTTTTTAACAACAAACAACAAAACAACAACAAAATAAACAATGGCTATCTCTATCGGTATCAACGGTTTCGGTCGTATTGGTCGTCTCGTCCTCAGAGTTGCTCTTTCAAGAAAGGACATTAACGTTGTCGCTGTGAACGATCCTTTCATCGGTGCTGACTACGCTGCCTACATGTTCAAGTACGACTCCACTCACGGTAAGTTCAACGGTGATGTTTCCTCTGACGGTAAGAACTTGATCATTGATGGTAAGACCATCAACGTCTTCCAAGAACGTGACCCAGTCAACATCCCATGGGGTGCTGAGAAGGTTGACTACGTTATTGATTCTACTGGTGTTTTCACCACTTTGGAGGGTGCTCAAAAGCACATTGATGCTGGTGCCAAGAAGGTTATCATCACTGCTCCATCCAAGGATGCCCCAATGTTCGTCATTGGTGTCAACGAGGAGAAGTACACCCCAGACTTGAACATTGTCTCCAATGCTTCCTGTACCACCAACTGTTTGGCTCCATTGGCCAAGGTTATCAACGACAAGTTTGGTATTGAGGAAGGTTTGATGACCACTGTCCACTCTATCACTGCCACTCAAAAGACTGTTGATGGTCCATCCCACAAGGACTGGAGAGGTGGTCGTACCGCTTCCGGTAACATTATCCCATCTTCCACTGGTGCTGCTAAGGCTGTTGGTAAGGTTATCCCAGAGTTGGCTGGTAAGTTGACTGGTATGTCCTTGAGAGTTCCAACCACTGATGTCTCTGTTGTTGACTTGACTGTCAAGTTGTTGAAGGAGGCTACTTACGATGAGATCAAGGCTGCTGTTAAGGAGGCCTCTGAGGGTAAGCTCAAGGGTGTTTTGGGATACACTGAAGATGCTGTTGTCTCTACTGACTTCTTGACTGACTCAAGATCCTCAATCTTCGATGCTAACGCTGGTATCTGGTTGTCTCCAAAGTTCGTCAAGTTGATCTCTTGGTACGATAACGAATATGGTTACTCCACCAGAGTCGTTGACTTGTTGGAGTACGTTGCTTCCAAGTAAACTTCGGGATCCCTTTTATGAGACTTAACGTGAATTCGATACATTTTTTCTGGAAATTGATTTTGTAGTGTTTGCTGTTGGGGGGCTGCAAATGTTTATCAAGTCAACCTAAAGTGAATTAAATTTCAGTTTTCAAGCAAATGTTTTAGTAATTCATAATTCGATGCCTACAAACTGCTATAACTCAATGCCCTTCAATTACTAACTTACAGCACTTTGTTATCGTCGTCTCACCCTTTCTATGCAGCTCACTTGAAAACTTTTTCAGCCACACAATAATCTGTTAAGGGCAGCAGTATCAGACTAGTAAATCCTGCTAGTGCAATACACTCTTTGCTCTTGGATGTATTCAGAGTATTGAAACCCATAACAAGGATTCAAATTTCTGTTGACGTCGCGGATACCCTAGGACGTGTCTGGTAGACTATGATATTCTTCCGAGGATTCTGATCTCGATTCATACATTTATTGTTCCCGTTAAATTGCCGCTGACTGTCAGATGAGAGACCTAGGACTTCTGTCAACCTCTATTGAGATACTTTAATTAATCCTACCACCCTGAAGCTCAACTGTTGAGAGATATCTATGAGAGCTGATCAAAGGATTTGTCAATTCTCCCTTCGGTCTCGTTTCTGTATATGAAACAGTGAATGAAGCCACCGAACTCCATAACATATCTAAGCGTCCATTTTCATTATTTGGCTCTTACACCTCTAAAAATTGTAAAAATCTCGTGATAGCAATATGCCAACTCACATGGATTTTTGCTATTATTATTTCTGGTCAAACCATGATCTTTGGCATCACTTGTTTTTTTTGAACAATCTATCGTTTCCTAAAACTCTACAAATGTACAAAAAAGGATTAAAAAATTTCTCCAATATTCCTGCTGGGAGATTATTTCAGATAATTATTATCATAAAAGTTTCAAAAAAATCCCATTACTTCATTGGTTTAATCTGGATGTGCTGAAGGACCGTAGAGTTGTCTCATGTCTATCAGCTGGCCACCTCGATTTCCAAACAACAAAGTCTAGCGGAGGCGCAAAGAGTGAATCGAGTAATTTTTAAGATTGAGCTCCAAATCTGCCTTGCATTCGATGTAGTGTATAGTTGAAGATGAACATTTGATGATCACTCCTATGTGGAGCAAATAGGCCCATGAATGAATGTCATGAGAAGCCACCGCTATCGATTTGATAAAGTTTCACTAGAGACCATTGTGACTTATCAAGTGCATTTGACAGACTAAAATTATGCTTGAAGCATGCGCAAAGGTTTTGGCTTTCTCTTTCGTCTACCATAATCGCTCACCATTTAGACTACGTAAGAAGCATCACAAGTGATGCTACACCCTCCCTTGCGTGACAACCGAAGAGATCTCTCCGAAGTAGCCAGGATTGTTTCATCCTCAAGTGAATTCCTTAGATCTGCAATAGTATTAAGGGCGGTTGAGATGTTGTACATTGTTGTTTTACTTGTTTCATTCATCTCTTATAGTTTCTGTAGTCGTCAGGATTTTTTGATTATTCCCCCAAGATTTTGACAGCTGAAATCAGAAAATTCAAGATCAAGCACACCCGTGATTCATATCGGCAAGAGTTCGGTCAGGATACTATGTTTTCTATATCTTCTCTAATGGTTGAGAACGCTGCTGATTTTTGACAAGTCACAAATACGAGCCGTGGTATTGAATCCAGCTCTAATGTCTTCAAGAACCAACTAATACACAAGATTCAGAATATCAGAAGCCATTATCCATTCAGATTTGAAGTATGAAAACATTAAAGGCATTCACTGAATTGTGAGGCCACGTCTTGATATCACAATCACAGTCTCTCCGCGCTCAATGTATTGAACGTTTCCTGCAGCGGATCAATCACAGTCTGCCTTGACACATACGTGCGTAAGAACATTGGTTCGCGACACATCCAAACGACTCTGAAACATGTATGGTTCAACGATGATCTAAAACACTCCTGGTACAAGGACGAAGCAATGTGGTTACATGAAGATCTTTGAGCCATGAAAAATGTCGCCTATAAATATATTGGTACCCCCCTGTGTGGTTGGTTGAGTTTCTTTCTTGACGCTCAAGTTCATCCCAACGACCCACAGAATCACATAATGTTCATCACAGCTGCACTCTTCTCACTCAAAAGGATGCCACGCATCTTCATGCTCATTTTACTCTTCATCAATGTGTTCCTTCTTGCCTTCCTCTTACTCGGATGTACAAGTGACAGCGAGACCTATTCATCCACATACCTTGTGAAGTACTCATTCAACAAATCTTCAGCTATCTACCCACTTATCACACGGTCATACAATTCCAAGAATCTTACAGGTTATGAAGAAATCTCCGTCCGCACTGGATACTTATCACTCTGTGTCGATGTTGCCAGTGAGAGAACGTGTGCTTCAAGATCTGATCTGACAAGTTTCAAAAACATCACCGCTGTTGATATCTATACCGTGAACTCAAACTCAAGCTCAACCACTTTGGACATTGTTGCCCTCGCTTCAGAGTACTCCAATGAGATTGTGCATCCATACATTCTCATTGCATGCATCATCCTCACTATTATACTCTTTCTCTCATTACTATACGTCGTGATTCCGGGGCTTCCTGGGAAACACTTTGTCAAGAAATTTAACCTGGCGCTTGCACCAGTTTTGGCTTTGCTATGGGGACTGGGTGCGATGTGGGAACATGTTGCCTCTAATGCTGGCAAAGTTTTAGTGGAAAAGGCTAGTATGGGCATAATAAAGGCAGACATTGGTCTTAAGGCTAGTGCAATGACATGGACACCATTCACATTTTTGGTAATAGTGGCAATCGGGGTGATCGGTTTGTATGTTAGAGACATGAACGAGATAATTGAGGCTGTTGACTCTAAGGTTTGATCAGCTAATGAGTGTCTTGTGTACAGACTGAAAATCGCAATAGGACATTAATTTATATCATGACACCTTCGCTGTACTCTAGAACCTCTCCAAGACCCAAGAGACAATCTCTTCACATGTGCGTGATGGTAAGTCACCGATCTTCATTGGACTGTAATCGCCAGCGATTGAGAAGCCATGTGGTGTATCACTATGGAATTTTAACTGTACGCACCTGAAGTCTCTATTGTTCCTCTTATCAGCAAGATCTTGTTGAAATTTCTCCAAGTCGTGTTTCGAATAAAAGTGATCTTCCTTTCCGATAATCAGTAACGTTGGTTTTTGCACAGTTTCAAACACTTCTGGCGGCATGAAGATCGGATGTACGATTACTGTGCTCTTTATTCTATCATCATCCGACTCGATCGCAAGTCTTGCAACGGCATTAGCTCCAAACGAGAAGCCTATGATCACAGAATTCTCCACGCCATGAATAGATAGAAGTTCTTTGATACATTCTTGAACAGATATCCAATTAGAAGTATTTTGGTAATGTCCTTCACAGTAGGCACCAAACACGTTATGACATTGGAGCCAATAGTTGAGCTTCACATTCATTGCAACGCCGACAGTAAGAGATTTGAACTTTGAAATGAATGAGCCATCATCTGTTTGCTCTGGTGGAGTTTCGAGGTTGAGGGGGTCGCTGAAATATGTATCGACAAGAGCGGTGACACATCCAGTTCTTATAGCATAGGCATCTGCAAGTTTCTTATTGTTGACACTCAACCCCTTTGAGTTCGGTATTATTACCACCATACTCTTTTCTTTCGTTTTTAGTTCGTATTCGACCCTACCATAGTTGTCAATCTCGACACTGGTAGATGGATAAGTCAAATATACGTTACACTGAGTGTTCTTAAGCTTGAACTCATACCCTCTAGGTTTCGGAGATGCAATTTCTTTGAAAACTGAGCTCTTTCTTGAGTTCTTCGGTGAATCTTCTTTGAACACAGAGCTTCTTCTGGTCTGTGAATCCAAGATTTCATCAAATGAGCTATCAAGGTCTTCATCTGACGGTATTTCAACATCATTACGCGATAGCGATATGTCACCTTCAACATTGTCAATGTTCTGATAGGAAGAGTCAAAGTCATGGAATACCCTTGGATAGGCGGATCTGGGCACCGAGATGTCTTCAGCAGACATATTTAGGTGCCGTTATGTGTTGTTGGTTGTGCTCATGGGTAGTTTTCAAACCGCCCCCTTGTTGAAAAGCGAAACCCTCAAAAGCCACCAACCACAAAAGCACTCAATTCGACAAAGCGAACACCTCTAGGGGACCTTGAGAAATTTAACAAGATGAAATTAGCCACTGGTACCGTTTTGATGGCCTCGCTGGCTGTCTTTGCCAACGCCGAGACTTTGAGCTTACTTGCACAGGATATCCACACCTATAAGACGTCCCCCATTGGAACGTTGAATTATGACTCAGATACAGGAAACTTTGAAATCTCAGATGTTCCTGAGTATCTAGATCACGGTGATTATCGTCTTGGTATACAGAAGGGTCATATTTTTAAGAGCTATTCTTACTCTGAGGTGAGTTGTCAAAAATACTATTATTCAAGTGATGCTAACCGTCCATGCTAGCTTACAGAACCGTTTGGTTATGAACTCATAATAATAACGAAACCAGATGGTGAAGTATCCACTTTATCCTTCAAGAAAAGTTTCAATCCTGGGCTAACACCTGTGGTAAAGCCAATGAGACCTGGTCCTGAGCCGCTCATTTTCTACAAGAAGGAGCCAGAAATTTCTGATATTTCGAACCCTACGGCACAAGATGATGAAGTAAGTTTACTAGATCCAATAAAGCAACTCATGACTAACGACACATAATAGGAACCAAAGACGTTTCTGCAGAAGTATTGGATGTATATCTTCCCTGTGGCCATCTACATGCTCTTATCAGCTGGGGAACAGACACAGAAGCAAGCACAAGTGAGAGATTAAAGGTATATATCGTAGAGATACCAATTGAGGTATTTTATGATTACATGCGCAGAGTTGTTCTTCGAAACATATTATCTATTGTTACATAAGTACTGTTAACTTCATCACGTAATGTCTTCGAATATTTTACATAAGTGCTTTGTCAGTGATAAGTCGTTGAAGGACTCGCGTTGGAAGCCTTAATTTAACACAGAGGACAACGAATGTCAAGGCAGAGCGACATCAAACACAGAACTCATTATGGATAAGCTGTTTGGGAAGAAAGACGGGCTTATGAATAGACTCCCTATCACCCACAACAGAGCGCCACCACCACAGCTCGGGCCAGCTAGACCGATGAGGGCTGCTAACTGTCCCAACAACCAGTACGCTCTTGCCAATGTTGCTGCCGTGAACCCTGAGGATTTCGCTGACGGTATCAATGTCTCTGTCAACGACTTGTATGTATTTACTACAAAGCACTCGAGAGAAGTGGCTACTGGTACTATTGGACTCAACGGTACACAGAGGCTTTGGGCGCGCATCTCTATTGAGGAGGTTGCACAAGTGAGAAAGTATGACATTATGGCTGCTACGGGGAAACAGGCCTATTTAGGTTCATTGAACATTGAGATTTCTTTCAGAGGCAAAAACAATACCACGGATCAGCAGTTTGATCAAGATGAATTGGCTAAGACTGTCATTTCAAAATTTGAGAACCAAATTTTTACCCCTACACAGCTGTTTCTGATGGATTTCAAAGGTTACATCTTTGAATTGAGGGTTCAGAGTGCTCAGGTACTCGACTTAGTCGATATGGATGCCTCAGGTCCAATGAGCTCATCAACTGATACCAAGGGCCTTTTACTACCACAGACTGTGATCAATTTCTTTAGAGGCCGTGATGGTTTGGTTAATTTGAAGTCAAGCTCGATAAGAATGAGATCAGATGCTGTAATTAGACCAGATTTCAAGTTTGAGGAGCTAGGTGTTGGTGGTTTGGACAAAGAATTCTCCAATATCTTCAGACGTGCTTTCGCATCAAGAGTGTTCCCTCCAGCATTTATTGAGAAGTTGGGTATCACACATGTCAAAGGTCTCTTGCTTTTTGGTCCTCCAGGTACTGGTAAGACCTTGATTGCTAGAAAGATCGGTAAAATGTTGAATGCTAGAGAACCAAAGATTGTCAATGGTCCAGAAATCTTGAGTAAATACGTTGGTTCTTCGGAAGAGAACATTCGCAATTTGTTCAAAGATGCAGAAGCAGAATTTAAAGCTAAAGGTGATGAATCTTCCTTACATATTATCATTTTTGATGAATTGGATTCCGTATTCAAACAAAGAGGTTCCAGAGGTGACGGTACCGGAGTGGGCGATAATGTTGTGAATCAATTATTGGCTAAGATGGATGGTGTCGATCAATTGAATAATATCTTGGTTATCGGTATGACAAACCGTCGTGATCTTATCGATAGTGCTTTACTGCGTCCTGGTAGATTTGAAGTGCAAGTTGAGATCCACTTACCAGATGAAGAGGGACGTTATCAGATTTTGGAGATCCACACAAAGAAGATGCGAGAGAGTAAGACCATGGCATCAGATGTTGACTTGTACGAGCTAGCCGCATTGACAAAGAATTACTCTGGTGCTGAGATTGAAGGTTTGGTGAAAAGTGCTTCTTCTTTCGCCATTTCTGGCCTTATTGACATTGGCAAGGGTAAAACTAATGTCAATCAAAAGACTATAAACAACATGAAGATCACAAGAGATAACTTCTTAAAGGCATTTGCAGAGATTACTCCAGCTTTTGGTGTCAGTGAAGGTGATTTGAAGACATGTCTGAAACAGGGGCTTGTCTCGTACTCTCCAAGGGTGGATGAAATCTTGAAGATTGGTCATCGTTATGTGAGACAAGTGAGGGAGAAAACTAATTTGATTTCGCTTTTGGTTCATGGACCTGCTGGTTCTGGTAAGACAGCGTTGTCTGCGAAAATCGCTTTGGACTCTGGGTTCCCATTTGTGAGATTGTTATCACCAGATAACATGGCGGCTATGTCTGAAAGTGCGAAAATCGCTTATATTGATAACTTATTCAGAGATGCCTACAAGTCTCCACTCAACGTTGTCGTCGTTGACGATATTGAGAAGATCATCGAATGGGTTCCGATTGGGCCACGTTTTTCCAATGCTATTCTACAGGTGCTGATGACATACATCAAGCGTCAACCACCAGATGATCGCCGCCTCTTGATCCTAACTACAACTTCATCATACAGTCTATTACAACAATTGGACATGCTCAGTTGCTTCAACAATGATATCGCTGTTCCTACGTTATCAACATTGGACGAGTTCAACAATGTTATGATTGATAAGGGGTTCTTGAATGATCAAGGCCGTGTGGATGTTATCAATAAGCTGTCAGGAATCGCACCGAAGCTGGATGTTGGGATCAAGAACGTACTGGTCAACATTGACAGTGCCACCTTCGGAGAGAACCCCGTTGACGAACTTGTTGAGTTGATGGCTAAATAGATATAACGATATTTTATAGTTTAAAAAGAAGCAGTTTAAAGCTCTGTTCGGTAGCTGGGCATAATTCTCCCCAGGGTTTTCCGTTGATCATACGCGGAAAATTCAGTCATGCGGGGTGTAAAATATTATAAAAAGGATCTCAAATATTGAGAACCTCGCAATGGAATTCTGGAAGATGGTATACCTGCTTTACGCGATTCTCGTTCGCTCAAAGCCAGTGAAGTAGAATATTGAGGACCTAAAACACACAACATGGCGCAGAAATTCGAGAAAAACCCAGACCTTATCAATTACGCATACGAGGAGCTTAAAGATGTTCCCAAGGGGTCTGATGATTATGAGAAGATGATTTCCGGTATGCATTACAATTGTTGGGCTCCTGAGCTGAACAGGGCAAGATTGCTGCGTCATGAGATGGCTAGAAAGTACAGCAACATCTACTTAGACGGCAAGACCGAGGAAGAGTTCACAAAGGAAAGATATGACTACCTCTGCAAGATCTTTGGTAAAGTTGGAGAGAATGCATATATGGAACCACCGTTCAATGTTGACTATGGCTTCAATATCTCAATTGGTGACTGGTTCTATGCAAATTTCAACTTAACCATCTTGGATACGTCTATTGTGAAAATTGGGAATTATGTGCAATTTGGGCCAAATTGTGTTGTCACTTGTGCTACACACCATTTAGATCCTATAGAGCGATGTGAAAAGTTCAATGAGTGGGCCCGTGAGATTACTATCGGTGACTATGTCTGGTTAGGTGCCAATGTCACCGTCTTACAAGGTGCAGTTATCGGTGAAGGTGCTGTTATTGGTGCCAACTCAGTTGTGACAGCAGGTCAAGTTATCCCGCCACATACTGTTTGTGTTGGTGCACCAGCAAGAGTAATTAGAACGATCGAGGGATATTCAGACTAGATGTTGCTTTAGATAGTTATAAAAACTCTGAAATGTTTTGAAATCTTGACCGTAAAGGAAATGAATCTGTTTTGCCGTAATGATGAAGATATGCTTCGATTTGTTTAGCCTCCACGGACTTCTTCGGTATTGCCTAGACCAGACGATACCTGGCACTGTTATTTGTAGCTCAGAATCATTATCCTCTATCTCAACTGGTATCTGAGAGATCACCGATCGTACTTTGACCAGATCAAGCCTCTCCTCATATACTGTAACCCTCACGTTGGACCAGTTCGAATTCAATATTTGAGGTCTATAGTACTGGTGGGACCAGAATAATATCCACCTCTTCGTATTACCCAAATGGAATTCCTGAACGTGAAAGTTAACGCAATGTATCTGTTGAAGATAACTGATCAATTCAACCACAGAAGATTTGATTCCCAAGAGCGAGCTAAACCACACACATTGATTACCTTTACTTTGATCAATTAGCTTTCGTACAAATTCAGTCTCCCCGCCTTCACAGATGAGTTCAGTGTCTGTAGCTACCACATATTCACGATTTGGTGATTGCTTCCGCTTGCTCTTCTCATCCATTTCTTCCTTCGATGAATAGAAAGGCGGATTACACACCATGAAGTCATAACCCTCTCCAACTATTCCGTCAGCTTCTTCGACAGTGATTGACAGATCATTATCCAGTATCACCTTACGTGCATGAGCGACACTTGCAGGGTCGATATCAATGCCTGTCATATTCCACTGATAACCTCTGTCACCCAATAGGGCATATATCGCATATGGACCAGTTCCAAGATCAAGGCCACGGACAAGAGATCCCAAGCAATGAGATTCTTCAAGGATGCGCTTTACAATCCTCAAGTATAACACCCTAGATGGTATAGCAGGGATGAGATGCCCCTTTAAAAGCTCGATTTTGACATTGAAGTACTCTTTCATGAGCACTGAAGCCAAGAGACATTGTCCCTTGTAGGAGTACAGGAATCTCCCATTGATGATGAAGTCACCTAGCTGAGGGTACTTTACTGTTAACTCTTGGTAGCTTATGTTAAACACCGCATCCATCACGGTTTCAACTCCGAGTGGTACTGCTATCTTCTGCAGGCGCTCCTGATGTGTAGAATTTCAACATCTGGTGGTTGACACAACGCGGCTTTCAACGATCAGAAAATTTATCCGGGCGGAATTTTCTGCGAGATGATCCGAACTAATTTCATAAAAGGGTATTCAAACTTTCTGGATGGAAGTCGCATAGGCAATTGAGAAAAGTTGATGATCAACTGTAGCTATGCGCCAATGATTTCGATACCATTGGCCTTCTCCATTCTTTGTTGAAGTCCGGCACTGCCCCTTTATTTCCTGAGACTTCACATGTTTGTGCCAGCCGCATGTCATGAGCCCACCTCAAGAGAAAATCAGCAGGGAAAGCAGTTGATGTTCAGGAGATAACCACACCACTCACGCTGAGGACAAGTGTATAAAGAGGGACACGGCGAACCTTCAACGGACATATTGGACTGCTCTTCATATTCATTATCAAAACAAAGAAACAAAGAAACAATTCAACATGGTCGAGATTCCAAAAACTCAAAAAGGTGTCATCTTCTACGAAAACGGTGGTAAGCTTGAGTACAAAGACATTCCAGTCCCAACTCCAAAACCAAATGAAATCTTAATTAATGTCAAGTACTCTGGTGTTTGTCATACGGATTTGCATGCTTGGCATGGTGATTGGCCATTACCAACTAAGCTCCCATTAGTCGGTGGCCATGAAGGTGCCGGTGTTGTGGTCGCTAAGGGTTCCGAAGTAAAGAACTTCGAGATTGGTGACTACGCTGGTATTAAGTGGTTGAATGGCTCTTGTATGTCCTGTGAGCTCTGTGAGAAGTCCTTCGAAGCAAACTGTGCTAAGGCCGATTTATCAGGTTACACCCATGATGGTTCCTTCCAACAATACGCCACTGCTGATGCTGTTCAAGCTGCTCGCATCTCCCAAGGCACAGACTTGGCCGAGGTTGCTCCAATCTTATGCGCTGGAGTTACCGTCTACAAGGCTTTGAAGACCGCTGATTTGGCCGCTGGAGAATGGGTTGCCATCTCTGGTGCTGGTGGTGGTTTGGGTTCTCTTGCCATCCAATATGCAAAAGCCATGGGTTACAGAGTTCTTGCTATTGATGGTGGTGATGATAAGGGCAAACTTTGCAAAGAGCTCGGTGCTGAAGTGTTTGTTGACTTCACCAAGACCAAGGACATCATTAAGGATATTCAAGATGCCACTAACGGTGGTCCACATGGAGTGATTAACGTCTCTGTCTCCGAGAAGGCCATTGAGCAATCTACTGAATACGTGAGAGCTTGTGGTACTGTTGTTCTTGTTGGTCTGCCAGCTGGTGCTGTCGCAAGAGCCCAAGTCTTCAGCGCTGTTGTTAAGTCTGTTTCTATTAAAGGTTCTTACGTCGGCAATAGAGCAGATACTCGTGAGGCCATTGACTTCTTTGAGAGAGGCTTGGTCAGGGCCCCAATCAAGATCGTGGGTTTGTCTGAGCTCCCAAGAGTTTACGAAGAGATGGAGAAGGGCTTGGTCCTCGGTCGTTACGTTGTTGACACATCCAAGTGAACTACTTCTTCTGAGAATGAGTTTATGAGCTTTTAAGGTTATAGAGTTATATAGAGACGAATGTTACGAAGTCCCAAAAAACTGTAGATAGGAGTGCAGTGATTTTAGGACTGAACCATGAACAAAGAATACACTCTCGTTAAAGCATGCCTGCATTCGACACACACTCAGAGAACAGAAGCATCGATCATGCACCACGTCAAGTACTGTATTCAGTTTGATGAGAAGTTAATTGTGAAGTTGAATGCAAAATTCAATACTGAGTGCAATGTGATGTGTCTAGTGGGTACAGAAGAGACAGCCTTCTTCATCTGCGAACTTTGGAGCCCCAAACTGAATCGGGTTAATGCGACAAGCGTTGAAGTTCATAGGCCCGAAACTGCTGGTGATCCGAACCCCGAATTACAATCTTACAGTTTGCAGTTCAGCACTACGTATACGTATAATAGGAGGTGCGTTCGTCTGGCGCAAAATTGGCATGATGATGCATCAAACAAAACGATATCAAACGGATTTACTGCATAATTGGTGTGCCTTCATGTCTCATAGGTGACGTAGTGCATATAACGCAAACCATACGACCGTGAATTACTGCAAGCGGCAGCAGGGCCTCCCTAAAAGTGGCCCAAGTTAACGCAGATGAGCCGCAACTGGTCTTTTTGTGACATGAAGTTCTGCATTGGCTCGACTCTTATCAGCAAATTTGAGATCTCGCGAACTAAGTATAGACATATATTAGAATTTCTCGCTTTTGGATGATAACTCTTACAAGTTCATAACACTACAGACCTTTCAACAGACCAAATCCTTTTTCTGAGTGACTTAGTATTTTTCACTATTTCAAGAGACAGGGGGCTCGATGCGGTCATTCGTAGTTTTGCTCTCAGCGTTAAACAAGTGGGCATAACAGAAAAGAAATATGTGAAATATTCTAGAAGCTCTTTCTCTACCCCCCCGGGAAACAAACAATCAAAGTAACTTTTTCGACATTCTCAGTGCTTAGAATATACATAGTAGATCACCAGCCGTCATTACGCACCATCTTACATATAGTTCGACCACAGGCTGTGTGTACTGTGTACTAAGTGTAATAAAACTTTATACGGTCGGTAGTTCGGGCTTCCCGCCCTGTCAGTAATTTTTGTATGCACCGGCAAAAAGCTCACAACAACGTTTGGGGGGGGGGGGGGGGGGGGGGGGGGGGGGGGGGGGGGGGGGGGGGGGGGGGGGGGGGGGGGGGGGGGGGGGGGGGGGGGGGGGGGGGGGGGGGG